>JARFJB010001851.1:335000-490000 GCA_036346205.1 Vesta saturnalis | reverse complement strand
TGATTTTTTCAAATTTTCAATATTCGTTTACACAAAAAAGCTACACACACGCACGCAGACACACACACGCAAGCGCGCGCACCGAATTTTTGTTCGGTGAAAACTGGATTTGACCTAAGTATGTATATGTACTTATAGTATGATTTTAATTCAATTTTTGTTTCGATGATTCTCCAACCTATTTAGATCTCGCGTTATAAATCTAGCAAGTTTACACAGTGTCACTTTGAGGTTCATTCTTTTTTTTGTGTTACTTGTTTAAATTAACTACGAGATTCGCCAAAATAAACAGTAGCAAAGTAGCAAGGGCCATATAAAGGCTTTGGCGACGTCTGTTTGTTATGTTTGGCTTGATTGTTATTAACTGTTATAATAATATTACAATCGTGTTAAAATCATCCTGAAAATGGTTCTGACTGCTGAGGAAAAGGTATTTATAGTAGAACATTATTTTCGTTCATACGTAAGTGGATCGGGCAATGGCGCAAGTTTGAAAGAACTTTTTGAAAAATATCGGGAACAATTTAATAAAGCTACACCCACTAAAAGCGTAATGTCAGCAATTTCGCCGCACGGGTAATGTGTTGTGTCAGCGCAAGGGTTCTTCAGGTCGTCGATGAACAGTTTGTACCAACCATAACGAAGAACCGGTTCTTGACAAGGTTTCGCAGTCTCCACAAAAAAGCCTTCGACGAACTGGGTATAAATTAAACATCAGTGAAACATACATACGTAGAATGTTGAAAGGCATTTGTGGTTATCCATATCGTATTCAAACTGGACAACGATTAAATGCTGTAGACAAACGTTCAAGAAAAGTGCATTGTGGACGCGCGTTGAGCCTAGTATACGAAGATACCGATTTCCTGAAAAGTGTATGGTTTTCAGACGTAAGTCATGTTCACCTAAATGGCTATATCAATAGACAAACTCGATTTCTTGAATTTGAACGCGCTGCTTTCATTGTAGAAAAGCCGCTTCACATTGCTTGAGTTACGATTTGGTGTGCTGTATCGGGGCACGGTATAGTAGGTCCTTATTTTGAGGAGGACGGGAATCACACGGTCACTGTTAATCAAGAGCGTTACAGGCAGAGCATCATACACTTTGCGTGAGACTTAAGCACATGCGCATGCGGAATACACGCACACGCACGCGCACACTCATGCACACGCAAATGCACATGAACACGCACAAGCAGATGCACACCAACACGCAAGCGAACACACAAACGACAAGTTGGTAATGCTTTATATGGTTTGCAAAGTGTTGAAAACGTGTAAATCCGCGTATAAGAAAGTACAAACGTAATTAGTACAAATAATAAAAATAGTAATCGTTACATGCAGCCAAAATTCCCCGAGAGCTGGGGTAATGCCGTTCGGCACGCAACATTAAGATTTTATACTTAATTTTGCTTTTATTGTCTACAAAAGTGACATATATACAAATTAGTTTTTACGTAACTACCACACTCGTGTTGGATTTACTTACCACATTTTCTGTACCTAAACTAGTTCCCATCTATACCGAATATCTGCAAATCGTTCAGACCACTTAGGGACCAACAGCATCAATTCCGATATTATCTTATTTTCATCCAAACCACAATTTTCATTTGAAGATGAATATTATTTTATATGTATGTCGTTTAGCTGCCAACGCCTTTTTATTACCATTGACTGTTTATTACTTTTTTTTGGTACAAAACGATAGCTTAAAAAACGTTGAAGTCAGAATTATTGTGTTGTATACGTGTATTGCCTATCTATGCTTGTTCAGCACACACACACGCACACTCACACCCACAGTTGAATATGGTATACATGGTTTTCATTAAAAATGCCGAAAACATATAAATCCGGAAGGAACATAAGAAGGTAGGAGTTTAACTATTACTAAAAATAAAAATAGTAATATACGGAGATGCAATTCTCCGAGAGCTGTGGTAACGCCGCTCAGAATGCAACATTAAGATTGAATTTTTAATTTTGCTTTCTTTGTCTACCATAAACATCACATATGCACAGTTTTTTTTGCAATCATTACACATTTACCCCATTTTCTGCATCTAAAAGCTTAGTTCCTAATAAGGACCAACACCATCATGTTCGTCATTATCACGCAACTTATTTTCATCCAAACTATCATTTTAATTAGAAGACCAACGTCTTCCTATTATCATGGAACTCCTTGTAACTTTTTTTTTGTTTGTACAAAACCTTTGCGCGTAGTAGGTTTTTATTTGAACGCTATTTGTTTTTTATAATAGGTACTACCGTTTAAGTGAGAATTAATATGCTGTTTCGGTGTCTATCAACGATATGCTTGTTCAGTTGTGTTCTATATTTTCCCTAGATAAACTCGTATGTTCCGATTGATTTGAACCAATGCTTTTTCAATTTTGTACTGCGCTTTTCCTTTTCTGACACATACTGATCACTTCAAATCCCTTCACCGCTTTATCTACTGTAGCTATATGGGCATAAGTGGTGTAGAATAGGGAGGCCAAATGATACGGTGTAATTTGTCTGTACTATCTAAATTTTATGAAAAGGTCCATTTTTCTACTTAAAGTAGTTTTAGAGCTCCAAATATGGTTACATCCAAACAAGGTTGGGTAACACTTGCAACTTGAGTTACGTACTATGCTTTATCTACGCTTATTTCGTCTAATTACGAAAATAAGAATTGTTAAACACAAAATATTTTACTAATTTAAAAAATGTAAACAGCATAATAATGATTAATAAAATAATAACAATAGAACAATTATTGTATGTATTTTGTGTCATGCTATTAGAGGCAAAGAAATGATTATCTGAGCTACCACTAATTTGAGGAATATCTGAAATAGAGTTAGATTTTGGTATTTTAAGTAGTCGCTGATATAGATTATTAATGACATTGATATTAATAATGAGATATTGTTTTTATTCTTTAAGGAATCATTTACATATCCCGTTGAATATTTCCAATCACCAAGTCTTTTTAAAGACAATAGGTCACCGCCTGCATCGACTTAAAAAGTGGCTGACGATCTTCTAAAACAATGGCCAGAATATGACTTTGGTTCTGGCAACTGGAGATATTCTGCAATCCTTTTTGGTGCAGCACCTATTGCATTTATCCCATTTACCTGCTTAGTACACTTTTTATTTCTATAATTAGAAAGAAGGGAAATTCTACACCAGAGAGACGTAGATTAACATGCTTTTTGCATGTTTCATTAAATGCTCCAGGTACAATAAAACAGCGCTGTGATTTACTTTTAGAATCAGGAATCCGAGTTATTAAAGATTTTCCCATATCCTGAATGTCTTCCTTTTTAACATTTCGAAGTTCTTGCTTATGACAAGCTCCACTGACCCCTATTATGATAATAACCTACAAAAAAAACTGGTTTTAGGATTTATTTGTAATTGTATTTATTTGTTTATTTATTGTTTGTTTATTTATTTGTTTGTTTATTTATTTATTTGTATGCAAATACTGTGCATCTGGGGCATTTTGGGGGAAAAGCTATTAATCTCTTCTGTTGTAAAACTTTTTGATTTTCCACTTTAAAACCATCTGACTTTCTTTCAGTAGACGTATTAACTTTTGATAGTTTCCAATATCTACATTATTATTTATATTTACAATAGTTTCTTACGTTAAATAATCGCTCAGAGGGAATTGGTCTTAAATGGATTCGGTTACTCCGTTTGGAAGTTACAATGCCACAGAGATACACAGCTACGCAGATACAGACATTATACGTATAACACCCCTCCTTTCTCGCCTGGGCTTAAAAAGTAACAGAATCCCTAGAAACGGCATATCTTCTTGAATCATAGCTCAGAGCATTCTCGATCAACTCACCTTTCAAACCAAAAAAATTAAATCAAAATCGGTTCCTCTGTTTGGGAGCTACGATGCTACAGATATATAGATACACAAATACATACGTTAAACTTATAACCCCCCTTTTTTTCCGTCGGGGGTTAATAAGATTAATGGAAGACACGTTTAATGGTATTGTCTCTGATTCCAGTTTCATGCATATTAGGGCATAATGTACTCTAATAGACGCAGATTGTCTTAGGTGGTAAGTAGTAATTTAGGGCCGGTTCTGGCTCACTTCAAAGTGACTCGCCCTCTGGTGGTGAGAATCTGAAGCACAGGTTGTTGTCTATGCTAAGGTTAAATGGTTCTTGTATTGGCTAGATTGAGTTAAGGTCAAATAGTTGTCTACGATTTGTAGAACTGGAAATGGAATAAAAGTTCATTGACTTTTCAGTATCATAGTTTATTGATAACTAGGAGTATCATATTACAATTCTGAGAAATCTAAAAATAGAACCAGTTCACGGAAACGGGAGTTCAAGGTCAAAGTTCGATGGTCTCTAGAGATGCCATCTGATGGTATAGTCAACTATGATTTTTAGAAATCTAAAAATAGAATCAAAGTTGAGTGACCTTTTCAATGTCACAGTTTATTGACAAGTAGCATATTAAAATTATTAGAATCCTAAATATAGAAAGTTCAAAGTTCAATGGCCTCATGAGATGCCATATTACAATTCTTATAATGCATGTGTACCTAAAATAATGTGACTTACAGATAATAGATTTAAAGGAATAACGTTACATTAAAAAATGTAACGAAAAGGCGTAAACTTGCAATTGAACGGCGTTTACGTGCATCTTACCGCACATGCATTTCAAGAACAAGAAGTTATTCCAATCATTTCAATTCACGATAGGGATATCGACAAAGATTTCACTAGATTCTTTGAAAAGCAAGTACACTTTACAGAATTTATAGTTTTTCCTAATTCACTTATGGGATAAATACATTACTAATTCACTCAATTATTTTTCTAGCATTACGCCCGCAAGAACTGTTACTGCATCAGCACTATCACCATCAGCAGCAACACAGCATCAGTACCTTTACTGAAATATGCGGAGAAGCATTTGATGTTTATAAGGGAAGAAGGATGTGAATCACAGGGTTCTGTACACCAAACTCAGGATCCTTCAACCCTTCAAGAATTCAAAGAAAATAGTGCGAGATGGTTGCGAAGCATTTTAAATGAATAGATAAATGGTGAGGCATCAGGGGTGGCAACAGTGCAGCAGTTAACAGATGAATTGACAAAAGTCAATCAATAGTTAGCAAAGGTACGCCAATACCTCGGAGACACAAAATGTGCTACACACACAATAGACAATTTAGATGTTTAAGTTTATTTATGAATTTTCTTTAATTGGTGCTAATAAGTAGTTTTTTTTAATATTTAGAGTAGTTTTTTGTTAGGATTATATTTTTTTATTTATAGAATATAAACAATAGATAAATGTTTAACATGTATGCTTTATTATTATTTATCGGAAAATATTCCAATATTCATCAAAATTAATATCCCACATCACAAATGCAAAGATAGAAGTGACCAGAGTTAAAGGTGCGAGCGCGAGCGAGCGTGAGCATGAGCATGAGCATGAGGGTGCGTGTGCGTGTGCGTGGGCGTATGCATGTGCGTGTGTGAGTGCTTGCGTATCTGCTTGTTTGCGTGAGTAAGGGTTTGGATGTGAGCGGTGTGCATATAAGTTTGCTGCACGGTGATCACTCTTTAAGCCCTGAAATATGAAAGAAATCCATACTTACTTTTATATAGCCTTGGTTTTCATATTTGACAAATGAAGATGGATCTTCAGTATTTGATTAATATAAATTTAGATAAAAATTGGTATTTTGTATTGCAGTGAATCTCAGATCAATGATTACATAAAGATGAAGATGTTTAATCATTACATAAATTTAGCCAGGTAGGGTGTATTTATGACCTTTTGTATAAAAAGTTTGCATACGTGTGTATGTTTTGTACATTTAATATAAGAAGGAGTGAAGGAACACATAAGTCCCTATTTGGTAGTATAGCACAACGCTGCATAAGGAAGTTATATACTGACCACACCTGTTTTTATTTGATGTACCCTAAAGTGATCTAAATGGCTTCCAGCATTTCTCCAATTTCTTGTCTCTAGGTACGATTTTTTATGAATTAGCCCAATCTTTTGTAAGTCAACTTAATTTCTTTTAAATTTATACTTGCATCATAATTAAATAAATTTTGCCAACGAAGTAGGTATAAAAAAACATGATAAAATGTTCATTTTATTACAATCATGAGAATTGTCATTGTATTTTCTTTAAAACTAAATTCTATCATTTCAAAAGCACATTTTGTGTACTATATATAGTATATAGCGTATATTGGGTAGGACATTTTCAACGTTATCTACTCATATAATAAGATGAATCTGTACTTTCCTGTGTTTGGCGCATTTATGATTCTATCGAGTGAAGCAAATGTAAGAATAATATTTTGATTATTATTATGAAGAAATCGCTTGTAATTTAATTTCCAGGAATTTAAACATGTAGTCCATAATTATAGAGCAGAGATAGAAAATAATACTGTGTGTATGGTAGAAAATAATGTTGATCCTGCACTGATCTATAACATGTTAGAGCATGGAGAATATCCTGAAGACAGAGCGTTAAAATGTTACCTTAAATGTATGTATTTAAAGTATGAAGTTTTCAACGATGAAGGAGATATTGATGAACAATCATTTAAGAGAAATTCTGGAACTCCTAATGAGGAAATTCGCGAGGATGCATACGAAATATGTAAAAATACGAGCGGAAAAGATCTTTGTGAAAAAGCTTTCAGCATAAGCAAGTGCACGTATTACGCTGTGAAAAGTTGGCACCCATATTAAGTTGTACTATAACTAATTTGAAAAGAAATATCATATAATCCAATCAGCGTCTTTTAATTCATAAGCCCTAATGTGTATGAAACTGAAATTACAAACAGTACCCTGAAACGCATCTTTTATTAACCTTACTTTAAGTATGGTCGTGCACGGCCATCACTCTACGTATTGTATAATCATTTGTGCATGCAGCTAACAAAGTTATAATACTGCTGTGGTCTTCTAAATGTTAGAAGCTTACTCCAGTAAGATTACAGTTCCGGTTCTGTTTATCTATAGGTATGTTCCATAAGTAGGCGTTAAAATTTGTATATGAGAGAACGTTGTATAAATAATGTTTATTTCAAAAGTACTGTATATTAAACTAAAAAAAATTATAGTCAACGTAATATCTTTTTATAGTCTTTGAGAATTTGCGTATGAACTTACAATAACGATCAATGCGGAACTGTATGCATTAAATACATAATTAAATTAAAAGTTTAAAAAAACCCCAACACAAAAAATTTAATAATAGGTTAATAGAAAACTATAATCTTAACTCAAAATACCCCCCCCCCTTCCCTACTAAAATTCTACTCCAAAAATGTTTACGCAAAGTTCATCCAAACCTCAATAAAATCTTAAGCTTCACATAAAGGTCGCAAAATTGCGATAATAAAACTCAAACCTCATTAAATAGTTCGATAAATTTAGCGCTAATATAATTGGCTCAAACAACCCAAAAATAACTAATCAAAACGGTAATTAATTATTCAATTTCAAACGAAAAATACGTCACAACAAAACTAAACGACTTCGACGGTAGGTTGACTCCTACAAAAAAATGCTTCAAAAAAATGGCGACTACTAGAAAAACTATCGGATGCAAAACTAAACAGCTGATCGGTCAACGCCCGATTTACTTCAAAATCTACGTTATGTTAATTCTCAAAATATCTTTTACAATAGACTTATTACAAAAATCAAGACGGCTAATTAACGAACATTTCGACCTCTTTCCTACGGTAGTTCTGTCACCCACGGTAACGCGTAAAAAATGTTCAACCTCCACCAGCATATCGTGCATACACGGCGGTGCACAGAAACCCACCTTACTACAACTACATCTCAAGCAGAACTAACTACAGAAACACATATCTCTTACATCATCTTCTCGAGAGTCACCGGCGGTTATCCAAAGTAAAAAAATTCGTTTTACCCGACGAAAACATGCTACTTACAAGAACTCATAAGCTCACGGCTTAATTAAAATGGAACATAATGGAGCAACCAAATTTTACAATCTTCCTAAAAGCAATATTAAATGAAACGATTCGGTAAACTTTAAAAAAAGAATTGCGCAACCATTTAAACCAACGCGGTTCAAGCTTACGTTATGAAAAAACAGTTTTATGCCACATCTTATAATCCTCAAATTACGTTTCATTTAATCGACATGAATTTACTCTTTTAGAAATACGATAATAGATAAAAGAAAGAAATGAAGTCACCGACGGTTCCTGATATACGTTTGATTTTAATTCAACAAGCTATATTTAATAAAAGCTTCCAGAATTTATACTCTTTTAATTTACTTTTATTTAAAATTTTCACACCCCGTGACAAGACACACGTTAAACTTATAACACCCCTGTTTATTCGTCGGGGATAAAACAGCCTTTAAACCTCTAATTTTAGGGACATGTTAAATCACCTTTTAAACTCTGAATGTATCCTTCACTGAAGGTACCTAGCCCCGATTGGAAGTCGTAGAGTTCCAACATTGGCCGAAAGTCGAGCTGGACTGCTTTGTTTCTTTGGTAGCGCTCGAGGATATCCGTATTCAACCCTAAAGGAGGAAATTCCGTTTTCCGTATTAATCGCCGGGGATGAGAAATAACCTGTAAATTAATCAAATTCCGTTAAATACTATACTTTTCAGTAATAAATAAATACTTCCTAGCGAATTTCACTTATGTATTGGTGAGAGCTGACTGCAGACCTCACTTGCAACCACTAACGTGACATAACCTTAAATAAGCTAGATTGTATCTTAATGCCATTTTGACAGCGGTTAATTATTTTCTGTAATAAAAGCGCAACGCCATGTCTCACACAGAAACAGTTTTAATTGCTCCGGTGCAAGAAATAGTGTATATACCACAAGAGTAAAATACCTTTTAAACCCGTGAATGGCAATATTTGGTACAAATGAAATCTAATTATTCACGTTTACATTTATATGTATATTCTTACATTTAACAAAATTATGTAAACGATTAAACTCGTCCGGTCTCTAAGAGAAAGTGTTTGAAACTGGTGGTGAAGGTTCAGGATCATTTAGTTCTTTGCTACGTTGTAAAATAGTTTACGTAATATTTATTTTATTATCGGAGTTTTCAACAAAATCGTTAGTAACTACGGTAATTTCTACTTGCGTATATATTTTTAAGTTTTACACTTGCTCCAAAATCACCCAAAACGTGTGGGCCTGAAGTAATGACCTGTGGAGTGGGACAATATTTCCTATTTCCAATAAGCGGTATATTTACCTCTTTTATATTGAACAGGTTAATATATCTTCTAATAACCCGACATAATCAATTTGATTAGTTTTGTACGTTATTAATAACTGATATGTCAGTTTGGTTTCAGAACCTTCTCATTAACTAAAAAAGGAGAAGCTAAGATTACACATCATTAACTGCATTAATTAATTGGCTACATGCACCGGATCCTAACATAAGTGCAACCTGGAATACACAATGCATTAAGCCACATAAAATTACTCACTGTTATCATTCAGAACTAATAATCTGATTGATCGATTTGTTTAAAGGAGCGTATAGTGTTGTCTCTGGTATAGTTATGTTTGGTTATGTTACGATTTATGTTCATCCCATTGCCTTGAACAGTGAATACTGCATCCAAAGCAAAGAAAACCGTATATTATTTTAATATTTATTACAGTATGTCTAGATGAAAGTGACATTTCTTATTTAACGCGCAACAATAACTTAAGATTATAACCCTACAGCATAAGTTTCAATTTGTTCAAATGCGTATATTTAATAGTACCCAATGCAAGTAGATACAATTGTGGCTTTGAGTTGAAATATTAATAAGCTCACGATTTAAATTGTAATATATATTGCACAGATTACGTAACAGGCTCTCCTTATTTTGTGATTAGTTCTAAGCAATAACCAAATTTTATATGAAAAACCACTTATATCCTTTTTGATTCTTGATCCTGATGAAAGGTAACTTCCAAATTGCTAAAATAAATCGTTTCAGAGAAAAACCTATCAAATAAAAATTCAGGTCTATAGCTCTTTCTGAAAAAGTAATCCAACATGAAACTTATGTTACAGGCCGTAAAACATGCACTTACGATAGTAATTATTTTTAATTTTTAAAAGAATACACTAAAAATAAATAAATTTTCATCGCGTTTACACGTAATCGGGCATGAAAAACAACTACTTAGCTTTGGGTGGGATAATAGTATAAACATACATACTTTCTTACTGTATCCGTTTCAAGAAATGTCGTCAGTAGATATGAAACATTATTAATTATTTTTAATGTTTAAATTAATTAAATTCATTTTTGTACATAATTTATGGGTGCGTTCGACATTATACAATTTTAAGTACCGGTCATACTAGTTTTGGGGCATAAATTGGGTAAATAAAATTCAAACCTGTCTAATATTTCATTACACTTAACACACACACACACACACACACACACACACACACACACAAAGCACGCACGCACACCCACACACACTCATACACACCCACATATACCCAAACACACGCACACACATTATATATATATATATATATATATAATTTAATAAAATTATTAAAATCGACATCTGTGAAATTCATAAATTTCTTGCAATGTTTTAATTTATATTTATTACTCTAATTATAATTATCACCACGTTTGAGTCCCATGAAATATTTTGAGATGAATTGCATTAATAAATTATAATGTATTTGATTACAACTTCAGTACGTTGTACGATAATTAATTTATTATGATGATTAATGTTAAACTTGTTTACTAAAATTGCCTAGACTAGCATCCTAGGGGATAGAGTTCATTATTAGCTCAGTATAAAAAAAAAACATTAAGCATTTGCGTTAGATTCCTTTGCCAAAAATAAAATAAATTGTGATTTTAAAACAAATCTGGAATTGTATATTCTAAACTTTACTCTCCTGTAATTATATAACATGCTGCGCGCATGCGATTATCATTAACCTGAATTTCTGCACATATTCGATCATGACTAAACAATAACGAAGATATATTTTCGGTAAATATCTTTTGCTTTTTAAAATAATATTGAATCACTATAAAGTTAATGAATGGTTGCATTATTTCCAGACTAGTAACAATTTACCTAAATCGTTTACACACATGCACATAGGTGATAAACAATAATAATATTCAACGTAACCTCAAATAAAAATATAAGATTCATACACTCACATTTATGTTTGCATTCTTTCAGCTGCTCCAATTTTCAATATTGATGTTCCAATATGCTGCATAAATATTTTCTTCCACACTTTTCAGAAGCACTTTGACTTCATTTTTTTATATTTTAAAATACAATAATTTAATTTAAGGTTATTCTATCTTAAAATACAATAATTTTATCTGCATTCGATTTTTATTTAATGAAACTTTTTATTTTCAATTCTATTAAAATGATAACACCATGTTAATTTCGTTATAATAATTTTATATTAATCGAAATAATTGATTTACATGATTTAATTTCAATTGTTTAGCGACACCACATCACTCGGACAAATATTCGTGTTAACCTAACTTATTACAATTTTAGAATTTCAATTGTTTAATACTTGCATTATTGTAGGTTATAGGAAACATACAATTCATTTTAAATTTGAATTCATGTACACTCCGAGTGACATGTTCTCACTTTGAAGAATTAACAGATAATGAGAAAAAAATATAACAACTTACTGTGCTTTTCCTGCTTAGCAACCAATCAAATTATAGTATTTTGTCTAAACAAACATAACAAAGCTTAATTATGATTGGTTAACCATTTTTCAGAAACTTGTAAATTACTAATTTTAACCATAACTTTCTTACATGGGAACAGATCATAAAAGCATAATTATTTTTACACAAAATTTACTTTCCATGGATACCACATTTGCCCTACTTCCTTTTAAAATTCTTAAACTATCCAAATTTCAACAAATATGCAAATTTTCACATACCAATTTACTTATAACTAACTTATTCTACCCCCTACAGGAAAACTATAAACATAAATGGATTCTATGATCCAAAGTACATGCGGATACATCAGTTTCTAACACACTTATGGTTTATTTTGAAAACTTCCATCTCAACATCTATGTTCGTAATCAACATAATCTGGTTTCTCAATTTTTACACTTAAATTACATTAATAATGTTAATTTAGGTTGTAACACTTTCTATACACACTAATATGTAAGTTATTAACACACTATTTGTTTAATTTCGCATTATTCACTCATGAGTTATATGGATCTTATTAAATCTGTTCTATTTTCAGACACTTTAGCATATCGTTTACTCATCCTATGTTAATTGATACCATTTCTTTTATTTATGTTTTAGAATAGAAGCATATTATGTTACCACACTAGAATCTACTTATTCATATGGATTACATGAATGTTATACAATCAACCAGCTGCCTTACACTTCCGAAGATGCTCGGAATCTATTAACATGAAAATTATATTGTTCAGCCATGATAATAATTTAATACTTGTGAAATTTGAATTTGAACATGTCCTATAATCACATTTATACTTTTTATTACTTTGAGCTTCTGTAACTTGCGCTTTACATATGTACTTAATCAGTTTCAATGTAATTACTTTATGTTTAATGTAACTTTTACTCTGAGCCAATATCTAACTAACTATAATATTTAGCATTATAAATATCATCTCTGCATTCCCCATCTGCATTCCCCAACAAAAAAATTAAAATTTCCGAATATTAGCAAAGACAAACTTTACTTTCTTTTACTTGCTTACTTTTTCTTTATTAATATTGTACGATTCTGATAATTTTAATTATATTGTGGTCTCATATTCCTATGATATACCGTACTTTGTTGATGATTATTCCCCCTGTTTCTCGGTGCCTTATTCTGCTCAAATCTTTTTAAAAACTGCAGCATGGAGTTCATTTCTTGGATGTTCTGAAGTATAATATTCTCCGCTATCTTGTCTTCTAGCTGTATCGACAAATATTGCGCCATCGCTGCTTTATTAGTGGCTAGCATGAAATATCGTGCAATTTGGTACTTTCTGATAATATAAATTTATCTGGAAACACCCATGTTCCTGTCGTACGTAGCTCTCGCGAATTCTTCTCTTACCATATTTTGTTGCATTTCGCTCCAATACTGCCTAATAAACCTCTCTTTAAATTGCTGATATTCCGTACATTAATCCTAGTAGTGATATAGAGCCGGTTCTGATCCACATCATACGAATTTTACATTGACGATCAAATCAGTTAGTCCGTCGTTCACGTGCGGATTCCCTCGTTAATCATATAGGGCCGATCCTGATCCCCACGAGGAAGATATAGGGCCGATCCTGATCCTCGCGAAAGGTATGTGAGAGAGAAAGAGAATGTTCACTGCTCTATGCAGTAGTGTGTGGTTGAGTCAAGGTCGATATCTAAAGCTTGTGTGTATCATAATTACAATTCTTAGTAAGTGTGTGAGAGAGAAAGAGAGTTCACCGGCTCTGATCCAGCAGTACTGCTCTATGCTATCGTGGTTGAGTCAAGGTCAAATAAAGATTGTGTGTATCATATTACAATTCTTCTTATATAAACCGCAGCAAGCTGTGTGTTGAGATCAGTCAGTTAGCAAATATGGAGTTAGCAGTGTTAAACCAAAGCACATATTGCAAACCCTTACAAAATGTGTGTGACCTTGAGCTATCGAAAAAGTATAAAGTGGTAAATGTGGCAGTAATTAATACTAAGTACGGTGAACGTATAGTGATGGAAACAGGCGATATTAAATGTGTATTGCCTCAGCGATTTTATGAGTATTTCAAACAAGAAACTCGAATTGTAGAGTTTAAAGCGCTGCTAAACACGAAGGATGTGTTCATAAGTAGTTTGGGTGCAGCCGGGAAAACAACGAACATAACGTTTTGTTGTTAATAGTGCCCCCCCCCACTCATTAACCAGAATCATAGTGTTTAGTCGTAGAGCAATTGTGAGCAAATAAAGTCATGCAAGCAGCAATAAAATCATTTCTGGAACGATCAAATCTCAGAAGTTTACCGCTATATATGGATACCCTACGTGGTTGCAGTAACTTGTGCTGTTGGAGCTGTCAAAATAATGATGGTAGTAGTAGTAGTAGTAGTAAAGAGAAACAAGATGAAGGTTATTCTTCTCTTAACACTGACTGGTCTCAAGATAAGGATGAAGTGTATAAACAAGCAGCTAACGAATACTTAATCGATTGTGCTTATTATAAACTATCGAACGATACCTATCATGCAAAACATATTGAAATTGGATACAGTACATACTTCAACCTTGCACCAGTCGGGCGTATAGGGTGTGGCAACTGCGATCAAAGTAATAGTGTAGTGTTAGACATGAAGGAATGGAATGAACTTCTAAGATGGCATTCATATGTAGAATTATAATTTTTCCGATCCCAAGAAATTGAAAACAAAATTGATTGGTCAAGTGTAAACGAAGAATATATAATTTATGATCTAAATTATGACCCTCTATCAAGCAATCTTGGTATTTAATACAATTGGGAATTGGTTAAGGGATATGACAGAATTTTGAAAACTGTTATAATAGAAAACTACAACTGATGTTCTTGCACATTCAATGCTCATAATGTAGAAGAACTATTCAATTTAAAGGATATAATAAGCTGTAGATTGAAATTTCTTGAATCTTACAATCTGGCCCGTTTTTATGAAAATTTCATACAAGTTCTTGACTACCGTCGTTTTGTGAGCAAGAATTCCATGGTAGTGATGATGGAATTTATAAAGACATTGAAGATGTTATAAATGCTAAGTATAATATTAATCCACATAACACTGCATGTTTAATGGAAATATTGTATTATCGCCCTGCTTATCTAATGTATAGCATTTACTGAATATTAATTAATTAATAACTATGATTTGTTTTTCTATGATCTCGATTTAGGTATAAAGACCCTGCTTTACCCATCTGGGTAAACAATGTTAGATAGCAAGCGAAAGAGTGCAGGTGGTGGTGGTTGTGGTTTAGTGAATACTCTAATCAATAAACTTCCCATTGAATTACATTTACCTGGCTACCGGTATTGTGGTCCTGGTACAAAGTTAAAATACCTACAGAAAAGTTTAGCATTAGAGCAAATAACAATACACTTAAATGTGAGATAAACAGTTCATTTGAGATTGATTTTACTAAAGAGAATAGCATTGGTCGCATGCTCGGTTTTGAGCCTAAAATATTAGAAGCAAATATTTTACATACGTCTGCGTTAGACATCTAAATAATTAAACACACTAATCTACACTAATGCAATATTGAAAAGGGATCTTATCGAAACAGGAAACCTGAAAAAGTATTATATGATATTGACGTTTCAGTCCCACCCGGTTATCGTCTAGATAAAACTCCCAGCAATACTCAATAATTAGAAATAAACACCGGCATAATTGGTAATATAACAATCAACTTGATTAATCAAAAGGGCGAATTAATAGAATTTGGCGAAGGTGAACCATTCACAGTACGCCTAGAACTGAAGAAACATGGGTCTGAAAATTAATCAAGGACCAATTCAAAATTCATATAAAGGACACCATCCCTACAGTAAGTCATTAATTAGTCATCCACCTTCACTGCGGTTAATATCTGCAGAGAAATACTTTTTAACGTCGATTGGTTTAAAAGTTCTCAGTGACAATGGCCGAATCATTAAACGTTTTTCAAAACGAACATTTTGATGATACTATAATTAAATCAGATATTCACACTTATCTTCCGTATGAATCTTCTAAATATTCCGAAGAAATACGCATCTTGATTGAAAGTCATGATCTAATTAAGGGTACCTACGATAGATTTCTATACATAGAAGGTAATCTTGAGCTCAAAAGAGAAGATGAAAGAAAAACATGCAACTTAACCAATAATTTCCCCAACTTTCTTTTCGAAGAAATTCGTTATCGGTTAGGTGGTCAAAGAGTGGACATTTGCCGAAATCCGGGCATAACATCCACACCGAAGGGATATATTTCTTATATGGCAAGCAAGAGCAAAGCACTAAGACATTTGGGGTGGTCGCCAAAGAATGAAGAACCATTACAAGTAGAATTCGAAGAGCAAGGTGGCAAACAATCATTTACAGTATGCATTCCATTGAACCACATATTTGGAATAATGGAGGATTATCGCCAAGTAATCGTGAATATGCGTCACGGGCCGATTTTAAATCGATCTAGAAGCGATACAAACTGCTACTATGGTGACATTGATGCGGAAAGTACCACACACTTAACACTTAGTGATGCTGAGAAAACTGAACTTGTTTGCAGGAATCGATAAGTATTCTATTATTACTGTTCCATTTCGTCAATGGGAGTTATATGGATTACCTGCTTTCAAATAAGCAACCTCAGGCACATGGCCAATAAAAACATCAACGCAACTGGAAAAACCACGTTGGATAATTGTTGCATTCCAACAAGGTAAAAGGTACACATTTGAATTCTGAGTATTATCCATATGAAGCAATGAATTTGAACTTCAGTGCTAACCAATACATCGCAATTTTTTGAAATTCCGATGTGACTACTATGGCGAAGATGATACAGATGCATTATTCAACTACTCAGAATTCAAATCATGTCCTGTTGTAATGGACTGCTCTAAACAAAATGAATCTTTAAAAAAGTCAACAGTACACATCAAATTGGAAATGGAATCTCTAATACCTTTCGATAATGGAATCGTTGGCTATGGCCTTATTCCCCACGATGCTATTGTGCAGTACAGCCCACTCACTGGAGAAGTGAAAAAATTATACACTCTGTATGTCTAGTATATAAATAAAAATGTTGTAATTATTCGTTTAGTTTTATTTCATTCGCCAAAGATGAAAGTAGTAGTAGAAGAATTATAAAAGTATTTTAGAAGCGACGAATGTTGCAAGGAGGGATTATGATGTAAATGGACAGATTCGAGGAGGTCGCAGCAAAAAGTATACGCAAATAATCAAACCCTTGCTATCATCATCGCCCACAACTAAGGGAGGTGGAGCTATGTTTTTTAAGGAATTAACAAACAGGCCGATTGAATATAAATATTGGAATGATATACATGAATTAATTCGTGATCTAGAGGTATGCGGAAAAATTGGCGGGGAAAATAGGTGTCGTAAATGACATAATATCGATTGTAGAAGAACTATATGAAGATGGACACATTGAAAAACCAAACACTCGTTTTCTAAACAGTATAAATGAGAATGCATTGATGTCAACATATCATAACTAAAATGCCCCTTGACAAATTAGGACGTTCACATGCCCAGTATCAATTCAAGAAATTAACCCCTCAGTTTAAGCTGATTTATGATAATCAATTTGATATCGAGAATAAGAGACTCAGCAATGTTGCCAATCCCATAGATCTTTAAGATGTCACTACTAAGCAATACTATTTATCGACAAGGTTCAATTTGGATGGAAACCGTTTGACACAGTTGGCGGACCCCGAAGAAGATGATGATGCTATAAGTAAAGGATACCTTGATTTTTGTCTAGAAGCAACTCAGAAAGCTTTTAAAGGAAACTCTAACGCTTATCTAGTGTTGGAGCAAAAACTACATCAACTTTAAGAAATTGTGGATAAATCAGTGCCATGTCCAAATTACTCGTCAACGAATTGCACAAACCCGCAAGAAAAAATTTGGACGAAGGCCAACAATAATTAACGGTTTTGATGACCTTTGGCAAGCAGTTCTAGCCGAATTTAACACATATGCTAAACAAAATAAGGGCTACAAGTCATTAATGGTTGTCGTCTGTTTTTCAAAATACTTGTGGAGTAAAGGATTAAAAACAAAAACGGGCATAGAAGTTACTAAGACCATGCAAACAATCTTCAAAAAGGGTCGGAAACCTACCAATTTGCAGACGGATGTAGGAAAAGAATTCTGTAATGAGCATTTTACTAAACTAATGCAGCTTTATGGAGTCAATCATTACTCCACCTATAGCACAAAGAAGGAAGCAATTGCGGAACGTGTTATCAGAACCATTAAGTTATTGGTAAAGTGGTGGGGATTGGATGAAAGATCATGGATCAATAAAGACGATATAGTTTTATAAGTAGATATTTAACTTTGCGAAATAAATTGCTAGCCATAGGAATAGTTTGTAATTTTTAGATAAAATAAAAACGCACATAAAAAAATTATTGTATTCTATTTTTAAATATTACACATAAACAATGTAGTTTCTAAAATTTCATCATCTTATATAGTAAACCTAAAGTATTTCTACAATCATTTAAATTACTGGATGGCCGTATTTCCGAATCTGGTCCACATGTCCATCACAAGCAGGAATTTGTGTTTGTTTCACCTTTATCGATGTTTTTTAATATCCAGTAGTCAATTTTGTTGTGCATCTCAAAGTAGATAAAGTCGTAATACAGTTTATTACAAGTTTTGTAAATTTTGGTGGAGAAATAATTATTTAACCCAAAATCACATATTCAAGCCTCCTGTGTGTGCGTATAATCTACCAGCAGCACTTTTTTGGTCAAATATGATCCAAATTATAATTTTACTGAAAGATTAATCATCTCGCGAAATAATATTAGTTAGCAACAGAATTACAAAAAATAAATTCAAGAATAGTTTTAAAATCAACAACCTTCCTGTTGCGTCCATAAAGTATATTCTACTAGTTTTCCTTAGGAACTACTCTGCATATAGAGTATATATTTAAACCGTTTGCTTTTGATATATTACTATACTATAGTATTCGTATTCGTTTAATAATAGAATAAGCATGAAATTGTTTTTAAAGTAAAGTTTTCGCTGTTCGCCTTGTTGAACATATTTGGAAGTGAGAATAGTAAATTTCCATGTACAACACAAATTACAAAAGTGGAGAATCAACAAGGACGAAATGTAAGTTTCTTTTTGTATTTAAATCCTCTTATCATAGTTATTGTTTAAGAAAAGATAGATCGTTGCTACTTTCCTAAAATGATACACTTTTACGTTTTTTTTCTCGGTACACAATTATTTTATACATATTGTGTAGATAGATTTATTTAAAAGATCACACTAGCTTATTTGACGTACTTATGATTTACAAATAGAAGGAAGTTAACTTAAAACATAAAGTTCAATAAATACGAGAAAAGGATAATCACTCCATAATAAATGAATCAGAAATTCACGTTTTAGTACAAATAAATATATCAAACGCTCGTACACTCACCAAAACTTTAACCAAAACAATTTTAGAAGTATCCAAATTGAAATAATCTTTCACACAACTTTAACATTCCTACAAATGACATCTCAGATTACCACAAGCGATTAAGAAAAACATTGTACTAATTTTCTACAAAAAATTTAATTACAACAAATTCATAAAATTAATTAAGTTATTAAGATCTCTTCAATTTTAGTTGTTAGAAATATAAATAATTAAATCAAATATTTCTTACTCAGGGTACAGGAGCACCATTTATTTAGTTGAAAACAAAAACAGACATTTTCCTGAGAGAGACACATATAGGAATTTATCCAACTAACACATTTTTTTAGTTTCCATTTTTTATAAGTCTACACGGTATTGCAATGAACACAGAACCTTTAAATTTTAGGGCGCGCTTCAATCGTAAATTAGGAATTATTTATTAGTGATCTAGAAAATTAAATAATTCAAGCAGGACACAGATTAAGAATTTTATTCTTATTATTATGAATATAACGGACATTGAAACAAAGTGTAGTGTCCCAACATACCTTATACGTAAATTCTTTAAGAGCATAATATTGAACTTATTCGCAATGATCCAAATTCAAAGAAAAATATCTAATAGAGGTATCTTGACTTTACTGATAAAAATGCTGCTCTTACTCAACTCTTGCTTGCATCACCTTACTTTCCCGCAATAATTAAAAGCTTACAATTTATGTACAATACTAATATTCAATTACTCGCAAAACTCAAATGTGATAAAAAGAATTCGTCTAGTGGTAGGCAACGCTATGTTAATTGAATGCGAGAGAACAGGATGAAGTTACGCGTTGCTTCATAGGGGGACAGGTAAGCAATAAAATCGCTCAAATTAGAATTAACGAGTTTTACACAATAATGGTTCAACCGGTTAATTTGTAAACTGGGAAAGAACCACCAAGAAAACGCAGTTTATTAAATAATAAGTCAAAGAACAAAAAGCAAAAAAAATACCTAAACATGTGTTTTCTTTTCCTTTTTAACCCTTAATTCCATACGTTTAAATCTTAGTGACATAAAATAAAACATTAAAACAGATAAAGCACTATCAAATTACGACTTATTGACAAGATATTAAAACCCTTTAATTATCCTTTCTTCAGCGGTAACAATTGCGCCTTTCTATTTTTATTGCATTAAAAACTTTTTTTGATCCGCTACCTGCAAAAGCATTACTTTTCAATAATCAAACCACGATATGAGATTAAGGTGATGTTCCAGAAAGGAACGCGAAAGGCTCAAATACAAGTCATACGATTCGAAGAGAATTACAAAATTAATATGATGGATTATACAAACAATGCAGAATGCCACAACGAGGAATGCAGAAACTGTTAGAGCGAAAAAAAATGGTGGCCTTCATAGTTCAATTTTTGTAGGTTACAAATAACTTAGCGACAATAATAACTAGTTAAATCAATTTTGTTAAAAGCAAAAGAAATATTCATACACGTAAATACTAAAATTCACGAAGACAATTACCAAAAAAGGTCCAGTACATTAACCAATGTTTTAAAAAACAATGCAAAAGTATATATTTATATGACGATGACAATACATCGCCAAGGAATCTATCAACCAAAAAAAGAAATCAGATACACTGCTTTTATAAAGGCAAAACAGGAGAGTACAAAGCATTCAATCAATGACGCGTCTTAACTACTCAGTACGAGAGTAAATGCTAATTTTCGGCAAAAAATATAAAAGTACTTAGACCTAATGTTTTAAACATATTTTGTAAAATTCCATTAATAAATAATTAGAAAATCAAATATATGGAAATTGTTACTATGAGAAGGAAACCTAAATTGTATCTGGGCTTTATATATGCTTTTGATAGTGTTTCCAAAAGTGACTAAATCCTTCAGTGTAAATATTCGTATACGTCCGTGCGCGCATCGGTGGGTGCGTACCTGCTTGCGGGCGTACGTGCGCGCGTGTGTGCGTAAGAGCGTGATTGCGTTTGCGTAGATGTGTGCATGGGTATGGGTAATGGACCGGGAGCAGGTGCCCCTGTCTTTTTAAGTTCACAATTTAGTTTAATTCTGGAAACTTACACTCCCATCTCATAAATATTGAAATTAAGAAAACAAGTCAGCTGCAGAAGTTATCCCCATAAAATCCGACCCATGACACCTATATCAGTTTCTATATATCTGTATTCAATCACATACTTTACTTATAATATGCTTGATATTTCGCGACTCTGTACCACCTAAAGTTCACGAAATTTCACATTATTAACTTTAGTAGTGATTTCAGACTAGTAGGTTCAAGACGCCGATTTGAAACCGGTTTCCGTCAAAAGTGTTGCAGTTATTAGTTTTACGTTTACATTTGTACTAAGTACATTAAAATATTTCTGTATTATAAGTGTTTTGTAACTGTGGTTCCATATTAGTTGAGTTTACCGGCCTATTTCCACAGTTGTTGCTTTTTGAGGGCGACGTTTTGGAAGCGGACTCTGCTGTCGTCATCAGGCTTAATCCTGATAAGGACAGTTTTCGCACTTGAGTCAAATTCATACGTTATGATTTTTTCCCAAGCATTTGACTACTCTCAGATTCGAACTTGGTACCTTTCACTTACAAGACTGATATCTTCATCGCTGAGGCGATTCTTGATTTTTCTGTTTCGCCCTTGCGGAGGTTGTTCTTATGTTTCTGTATTCTCAATTTGAAAGAACAGTAGTCCTACCCCCATGCTACTAGAATTACATACTATTGTTTTTTCTCATCTTTAACCTGAAACTGAACTACTCAAGAAATTTTAAAGATTATATCTTAACAAAAATAAACTTAGATACGATCTACGCACCTAAAGACGGTCCAGAAACGAAGCGAAGGAATAAATTAAAATATTTATTCTACATATAAGCGGTACACGATTTTGTATTAAGTATTTAATAGATTTCTGAAACTAGTTTTAGGATATACCCCTTCCATACTATAGCGTTACGACGTAAGTTATTTATCTATAGCTGCTAATCCTTTAACAATAGGATGTACCTGTTGTTGAGTTCTAAAGTAGAGATCATAATCGTATACATGGATTTTGCAGACAAACAAATGACGATTTCAATGATTTATTGAAAACTTAACTATAAAAAGTGATTTTAAAGATACCATTGTAATATATTATTTACTTATAAAACACTTCGTTTGTTAGAAATCATTTTATTTATATAAATTTAAGGTAAGGCAAATATATTCGTACATACCTGAATCCTTTATTACCTATATTAAACAAGAACAAATAAAATTTATAAGAAAAATAATAAATACATAATTTTAAAATACAGTTAAAAATTATTATTAATTTTATTAAATACATAAATAAAAAGTTTACCTCGAGTAGGATTTGAACCTACGACCTGTGCTAAGTACCGCTAACATCTGCGCCATCAGGTTCAAGCCCAATCGATGTAAATTTTGTCTTTATGTATGTAGAACTGATGTAAATTCTAAATGTAATGAGATTACAGTCAAATTACTTATATTAATGGAATGTGAGTCTGCAATATCGCAAGGATTCACACATACCAAAGAAACTTGACTAATATTAAATTAGCAACTTGACTAACATTAAATTAGTCAAGTTGCTTTGGTATGTGTGAATCCTTGCTCCAGGCTCACATTCCATTAATATAAGTAATTTGACTGTAATCTCATTACATTTAGAATTTACATCAGTTGTACATACATAAAGACAAAATTTACATCGATTGGGCAACCTTGATGGCTCAGTTGGTTAGCGCGGTACTCTAGCAAAGTACAGGTCGTAGGTTCAAATCCTACTCGAGGTAAACTTTTAATTTATCTATTTAATAAAATTAATAATAATTTGTAATTACATATTTACCTTTGAACTTATTCGTTCATAACAAAAACTAATTTAAAATACAGTTATTCTGAAAATTATCTGTTTCTTCGGAAGAACTATCATTTGGCCCTATTGAAATTACAATAGGCTCTACAGTGACTTCTATCATATTGTTTGTTCCTCTTTCATTACGTGTTGTATACACTTTTTCCATTATTAGGAAGTCACCGTACTTAAGGAAGTCACTTAATTTAAACGTGGTAGTATTTCTCGCTACAGAACTCTTAACCTGAGCCCATATTAATTCAATAGCGTTCAATTTGCAATAGTTGGGTGGTAAGCGTAGAAAAAAAGTATCACGTTTTGCTGCCATCTCGTCAACTGCATATCTTTTAAACTTTGTCCTAACACTAGGATTAGTAGTTCCCTCTTTACCATATCATGTTCTAAAGCAATATTTTGAGGAAATCCATTCCATTATAGCACCGTTTTTCCAGGAAGTTGACCGAGCTGGTAGCGTAGTGGTGACACAACCTGCTTAGCATTAGGGAGGTAATGGGTTCGATTCCCGTCACTGCCTACGTTGTATGAGGTTTTTTGATGGGGTTTTCCTCATACACATGTAGCGGCAAGGTCACTGCATATATGCACACCATGTGCGGCTACTTAGGAGAATGCTGGGGTAGCATTTTCCCCCTCAGAACCCTAACTCCGTTCCTTCCGATCCTGTCCTGACCACACCCATCCTTAATCCCACCATTCATATATACTTAATGTATATATATATATATATATATATATATAAATACGTGGTCTTTTCTTTTTTTCTTTTTCCAGGAAGTTATAGGTAAACGTTCGATCTGTCTGGAATGGTAGCTGTCATTGTCCGTAACAATTACGGCACCCTTTGGTATTAAATGTAACATTTGTTCAAAATATTTCTCAAAAACATCCGCATTCATGTCGTTGTGGTAATCACCGGTATTTTGCGACTCAAATAGTAGTAAACCTCCTTCTACAAAGCCTTCGTCACTTCCTATATGTGTAATAATTAAGCGTCGCCCTTTTCCTGAAGGAGGTCTTAAACCTGTAGATAATCCTTCTAAAAAAGGCTGTTGTCCACTGATCATATTTTGTCTTGACACATTTTTTCCACGATGTAACCTTCATTTACCGACGTTTCGTCTAAATAATAAATTTTCTTGCGTTCAGAACGTAATTTAGAGATATTTCGCAGGCAATTTCTGCCTTATCAATGAGAGCTGTTTTTCTATTAATTTTTTCGCATCAAAAATTCAATTCGTGCAAAAGTTGCCACAACATTGTTCTACTTAAATTGGGTATACGGTCTTCCTCTTTCACAATTGACAGAATTTTATTTAATGAGGGTATTTGTTTTTTAAAATAAAACGAATGCACTATTCATCTAATTGTAGTTTTTACATATTCGGATATTTCTGTTATTTTTGCTAGGCTCATACACAGAAACCTTGTCTTCACGTAAAACTCTGAAAATTGTTGTTTTGACAATTGTCAAAATAAATTCTTAACAAAGGACGTAAAACGTAAAACGTAAAACTCTGAAAATTGTTGTTTTGACAATTGTCAAAATAAATTCTTAACAAAGGACGTTCCCGAAACGTTGAATTAATTTGTACGTTTATTTACACTCGTATTGAAATCAGCAAAACTGTAATAACAAACAAATCTTGACAACTAACTTACTAATGTCAAGTCGTTGCTACGGTGATGAAAAGATATCAGTAAAGGAGACGTATTTCTTGCCGTAAATGTACTGATTGATTGAAAAGTGAGGGACAAATCGTCAATTCTCATCTACTCTACCATATTTTTGAAGGTAATTTTATGCTCTAAAAGTTTTTCCTGAGGTGTATTCCTGTAACAATTCAGTAATTAGTACGTCAACCATAAGTTTTCTTCATATCGTTGTGAAGCTTATGAAAAAAGGAAGTTTTTCCTTTATCGGCCATGTATCAAATCCATCTCTATTGGAAAAATATTCCTCTTGGAAATTTGTCTTGGGATTTGAAAAAAAATCATTTCTGAATTCATTATGTCATTAAAAATGTTGAATGATGAGTTTGTCTCGAATGAATTCAATATTCTTTAAGGCAATTTCATCTTCTACAAATTTCTCCTAATGTGTTTTCTTGTAACTCTTCTAGTTTGGAAGATACAGAGTGATTTAAAAAATAAGTCCACGAAATAGAAAAAATAAAAAAAAAGTTAACATCTTGGAAACCATCAACAATAGACACATCCTGTATTAACAATTTTTTGTTCCTTTTGGCCAGAGGAATCAGCTGTTTTCGTTTTGGCCATCGAGTTTGGGTCACCCATATATATATATATATATATATATATATATATATATATATATATTCGCATATTTTTCCCCTAACTATATCATTAAGAACACATTAAAATCTATTAATGTGTGATTCCAAATACAGTGCACACTTTCTAATTCAATTATTAGAAATTATTAAATATGTGGTGGATAATGGTATTAGCAATTTGTGATATATACGTAGTTGACAATCCAAACAATCAATAATTACCCAATCAACCACGAAATTCTTTTAATCTGAAAACAGAAGAATTATATTACAAATAAATAATATCCTGGTTCCTTCCCAACCTTTAATTAGTATTCATTAATTTCATTATGACATACCTAATCAATAATTCGTATTTCCAACACGATTGAAGATACGTGTCTAAGATATTGAATGAAATCAGCTTCTACGAAAAGAGTCATAGATACGGAAAGAAGATGCAGCATATTGATTTCAACTCGAGAATCATTATTGGACGTATCAGTGTGTAATATGTATTTCTTACTCCGCGAATCCATAAGAAACAGTATCCAATGATATTTGCAATTAAATACGAATCAGCTATCCACATAAGGATAATGACATTGGAAAACCCGTGTCATTAAGGGGAATTCGAAGAAATCAATCAAAAAGCAATTATAAAGCAATTAAGGTGACGAAATGAAAAATAGGGTCCTCCCAGATCTATCCACTTTATTTAAAAATTAAAAATAATAATGTGATGTAATGCTTAATTGTAACCTTATCTCGTATAATGTAAACAAAATCGTAAAAAAAAACGTTTCTTGTTCTAAAAAAATCTATAATTATTGTAATTATAATTTATGCTTTGTTTTATAATTATACATTACCAAATAATTGGAAAATTTCCCTAAAACAGTCGGAGTAATAAACAGGAAACATTAATCAAATTTTCTTCTTATTACAAAAATGAGAGTCATAATTGTTTTCTAATGTAAAATGCAAATTGATTGTATTACAACATACTGGATAGTACATTTATATAGGATTGGCCCCTTTAATAATCTCAGTTAAAAAGATGGACTTGTTCTTTTTTGTATTCAGCGCAATGGTGTTATCGTGCAAAGCAAAGGTAAGAAATAATACATTATATAATTTTTTAGTCACCTACAATTTAATTTTCAGGAATTCAAAAAGGTAGTTGATAACTACAAAACACTCATGGACATAACGGCAAGTTGTATAACAGAAAGCAATGTTAACCCTGAACTGATTCATAACGTGTTAGATCATGGAGAATATGCTGAAGATAGAGCTTTAAAATGTTATCTTAAATGTGTATATTTAAAAACGGAAATGCTAAACTATAGAGGAGACATTAATGAGGAAGCAGTTAAAGAAAACGCTGGTACTTCCGATGAGGAAATCCGCGAGCACGTATACCAAACGTGTAAAAATATCAGTGGAAAAGATCTTTGCGAAAAAGCTTTCAACTTAAGCAAATGCACATATGACACTGTGAAAAGTTGGCATCCGCTCTAAACTATATTGCAGTAAATTTGAACATGGGTACTACGATTAGTATTAATATCCTTGGAGTTTTTTCATTAATCTTATTATATAAAACAGTTGTCTTAAAGTATAGTGGTCTGTGACGTTTAACAATTTGCAGTAACAAGTAAATAAGTTAAAGGTAAGCTATTTTTGAGCTAACCAGAACAAAATTATTTGTTTTATTATTATAAATATAAGTTTATGCATACTGAGATTTGCCGTGAATTTCTTTATATGCGGTTTTTTCGGATTTTTTTGATAATTTCAAAAATTTAGCAAGATACGGACATTTTAATTTATATTAAGGTACTGATATGAAAGTGATTTTGAATTACTCAGAGGTACTATTTTTTTAATTTTTTCTTTTATCCCAGAGTTTTTTTTTATTTTTATTTTTTTTAGATATGAACAAAGTGCTCTCTTCAATTTTAAATAATTTACAAATTTTGATTCTTGACTTTAATCGGTACCTGATCATCGCATTTTTTAATACTGAAATCTATTTTGATAAATAAACTTTTAAACAAGAAATACTATAAACAAAATAAATAGAGACTAAAAAATCTTCTAATATCGAAAAAAGTAAAAAAAAATATACCTTACAGTAATTCAAAATCACTGTTTGTTAAGCGAACAAACTTCATAAATTACATCACATTCTATTGGTAGGGACATCTTTAAAAAGAAGTCCATATTTGCTTAATTTTTGACATTTGTAAAATCCCAAAAAGCCATTACATAGACAATTTGATGGTCAATCAGAATTTATAAAAATTAACATCAATTTAATAAAAACACTTATCTTTTGGGTATTAAATCGTATAGTTTTATTTATCTTCTATATAAATTTAGAAATTTCGATAACAGTTATCCTCAGTAAATGTTAACAAATTTAAAAATTGATGGAGATGCCAGAACAAATTTATGAAATATGAAAACGCCTGCTATTAACTAATTAACATTCATAAACGTATTTAAAATAAAATTTTATTAAATGGAATCTAATCTTATTGTAGTAAAGAATTGTTAGATCTTTAATAAATCCAATTTTAGTAAACTGTCTTGAAGATGCCAACTCAGAACATCCTCTAACGGACGTAGAGTAATAATGAAAAATGTTACATTTCATAAATTTATTTTGACATCTCAATCAATTTTTAAATATATCATCGAACTATAATCGAAACTGTTATCGAAAAGTTTAAATTTATATAAAAGATAAATAATAAACACACGTTCTAATACCCAAAAGATAAGTAGTTTAACTGTATGTGATAATCGTGAAAGTTTACATTTTCATGTTAAGACCAATTTCTTTGAGAAACGTAGTTTGAGCCATTTTGGTTAAACCAGACGTGATAATTATCCTTTCACAGTGAATAATAGCGAATCTTTGTGGTATTTACGTGTTCCAAAGACTTTCTAAAATGCAAAAATTTCAAAATAAAAATATTGAGTCATCACCCGTAGACGAAAAATATAAGTTCTGTGCCATACACAATTTGACAATTGTCATATTCGTTTCCAAAATTTACAAAAGAAATCATGTATTTTGAAACAATCACAAAAAAATTGTGTAGATACCTATCTTAGGTGCTATCGCATTTTAGATACTCTTACCTTTACAGAACTTTAACACCCACTCTTCTACATATTGAATATTTGAAATTGGATGATTTCAATACTTCACAAATTCTATCACCAAAATCATCTAGGTACATATTAATACATGTGTTTCCAACTACATGCTACGTTATGTACACTGCTAGTTTAATTAAATTCAAATACTTTCATGTACTATTTAAAATTTAAGTACCTACGCAGGTCTAATTAAAACGGATTACTCATTATTGTTTACACAGTAACTTTATTACTGACACTACCGATACAACTTACTATTTTAAGCATAAACAGATTTTTAAGGCAAACGAGTTAATTGAATGTTATAAATTCATTAAATTAATACATTCGGTACGTACGTATACTATCAAATCGGTTAATTTCACGTAATACATAATTCAGATAGCTATTCGCACATCTTGACATGAACGTTTACGGTAGCGGAAAACTTAAAAACGCTACACGGAAAATTATACTTTCTGTGGCCCTTTTTGCGCTCATAAAGATATCTGAGTTGAAAACCCTGTAAGTTGGAAGTTACAAATTCCGAAATTATGCTTAATACTGAAAGTATTTACGATTACGTTAAAATTACAGATATTACAGAATAATTTTATAAAACGGAATCTGCGTAACGCAAGAAAGTTGAATAATATCCTGTTTAACACGTTAATCGCCGTAATGTAACAAAAATACGTTTCTCCGGAGCCACAACCTTTTTTTCATTTTGAGATCAAATTTGAGTTTCTGTTTTAGTAAATGTCTGGTGTGGAACAACACACGATTTTCCAACCTACCAAGTGGAAATTAAAAGAAATGAAGTAATTTTAATTAATAATTTTTTTTAGGATAATTATACATTATCTTTTTTAACGTATTCATAAGGAAAATGGGCAACATTGTAAAAAGAAAAACAATAATCTATGTCCGATGGACGTTTAAAACTACATGTCAGTTAGACGTTAATAGACATATAGCTGCCAACTTAAAAAATTCCAAAGCTGCCGGTTTCTATAAAATCCCGATAATGCAATTTAAGCATTTTCAATCTTATTAAATTGATTTTTCGTTTGCTCTATATTAAGAAACTTTATAAAGAAAAGTTATGTAAAATAAAATCCTCTTAGGACTTTTTTTGATGCTAAATGACACTTCATATGAAAGAATTGCATAGAACATAATGAAATTATGAATCATTTATTAGTACCGGACTTCTGAAATGTAGTATAAGTTCATGCAACTGAACTTGATAACGCATAATTTTTTTGGAAAGTAACGTTTTTTTGTCTTTTACCTATTTGGAAAGTATTCGAAATTCTTACAAATGATAGTCGCATTTAGAATGGTTATTCTTAAAACGTAATACAAGTTTTGGTTTGTTTATCAAGTTCAGGCGGAAGAAGAATTAAGATTTGGTTTACGTATTAGCACCGAGAGGCAGTAAAATCCCATTTACTAAGTTAGTTGAAAATTAAGTAGTTTCTCTGTAAATAATCGTTGTCAATCACAATAAGCATTGCGCCGTTGGAAAATTACATATCATATTAAAATTGTTACTTTGTATTCAAATATATTTAACAAAGAAGAAATAGATTTGTTAAATAAAGGTTTGAAATATAATCTTAATTTTAACAAACCTCCGTTCGATAAAATCATAGCAGGCAAAGAAAGTTCGATTAAATCATTGGATGAAAATTTCAAAAAGTACGTTAGACAAGCCAGTAAAATTCAAATTCCGGAAAATGTCCAGCAGGAGTTAAAATTTAATTTAAATCATTCAGAAATTCGAATTGTTAAATATCTCAAAAGTAAAAATTGTTTTTACCTCAAAGCAGATAAAGGCAATCAAGTGGTCATTTTAAACAAAAAGGATTATTTTGCTTCAGTCAAAGAACTCTAAAGTTCAGGATCTTATTCAGTAATTACCAAAGATACTCTTCCTAAAATGATTACTTCAACTAGGAAGATTTTATTAGCATGTAAAAGAGTTGTGGATGACTTATCTTAGGTTTCGACTAACGGTATCCAATCCGGTGCTACCTAGAATGTATTGCTTGTCTAAGATTCATAAACCAGGTAAAGCTATGCGACCCATTGTTTCTGGTATTAATTCACCTATTTATCTGCTGGACACCAAATGGTTATCTAGTAAATTTCATAACCTCTCCTACCAACAGCTCAACTTCAGTGTGACAAATTCGTATGAATTTATTGATAAAATTAAAAACATTGAACTTACAGAAAATGAAATTTTAGTCTCATTCGTCGTTCATTCACTGTTTCCGAGCGTTCCAATAGATCAAACCTTAGTTTATTTAGAAGATGTTTTAAAACAAAACCATTTGGACAATAGAAAAGTAGAAGATTTTCTTAAATTAACAGATTTGTGTATGAAACAAACCTTTTTCAAAATTAACCATCAATTTTTCCAGCAAGAACAGGGTACGATAATGGGCAATAGCTTATCTTCGTTTATAGCCAATCTATTCATGGGTAAATTTGAGACAGACTTAAAACGCGATTTGCCTTATTTTCCTAGAGTTTGGATTAGATATGTGGATGATGTGTTTGATCCTTAATACTAAAATTTGTAGCGTTGAAAACTTTGTAGAAGCGTTAAATTCTAAATTTCCGACAACCAAATTTACCTATGAGATAGAGGCAAATGACAGTCTCCCGTTCCTTGGTACTTTGGTAACAAAAAATGGTAGTAAACTAGATATAGATATTTATCGTAAGGAAACTAGCACTAAAAGATTCACAACCAATGATTCAAATCACTGTACACAGCATAAACTCGCGGCTTTTAACTTTTTGGTTCATAGATTGCTTAATTTTCCTCTTTCAGTTCAAAATTATAATAAAGAATTGTGCACTATTAAAGGAATTGCTGCATACAATGGGTTTTCAGATGAAATGGTTATGAATATAGTTAGGAAACAAACACATAGGATGAGGGTTAAGAACGTAACTACATTAGGTAACGCTAGAGAACGAATAGAAACAAAGTATGTAAAGTTACCAAACTATCTTGCTTATACAAAAGGTCTGCCTAAAACTTGTTCCAAAATTAATTTGAAAACAGTCACTACTTGAGATAATAGTTTGCAAACTCTTTTAGGCAATCCATAAGGAAAACGGGCAACATTGTAAAAAGAAAAACAATAATCTATGTCCGATGGATATATGGATAAGCAGGAAAGGTCGGGAATTTATAAAATTAATTGTAAAAATTGTGAACAAACATATGTGGGGCAAACTAAACGACCTATCAAAATTCGCTTTAAAGAACATTTAGCTCATATAAAATACAAACGTTGGGACAAGTCTAACGTAGCCCTACATATGTTTGATAAAAATCATGTAGTAGATGAGGTATCATTAATCAAACATGTTAGTAATAAGCACGAACTTGATTGTTATGAAAGTTTAGAGATCTTCAAAAACAAACAAATTCTAATGAATAATGATGATCAAGGACATTTAGGCTACTCTGAACTCATTAAACTTTCATAACTTTCACTTTCACTTTCACCAGATTAGCAACGAAGCGTTACTAGCTGATGGTATATATATGTTAGAAATTTTCTTTAGTCTGCCCTAGTCGACCGCTGATGAAGATAGCGTGGCTATCGAAACGCGTTCGGTGTTTTTCAATTTTGTGTGGTACGTGGGTGTATTTTGTTTGTCATAGCGTAGAAAGTACATATCGCAGTTTTTAAAATGTTTTAGGCGACAGATTGGCAGGAGTTTTCGGTAAAATGTTTGGTCTTAAACAAATAGTTTCGCTTTTAGATACGGGGCGTTAAGGTTAGCGTCGGAATGAAATAATTAGTTTACAGGATACCGATTACAATGATAGCACCCGCGTGTTGCGAACTGTTTTTTTTTTGGTGATGCAATTTTTCCGTCGGCTTTTTTTTTGGTGCGTATTAAAAATTTTAAGTAATCCTTTTTATGATTGGTTAATTAAGAGTTGAATGTGGCGGTAAGTGAGTTATGCACGAGAGGGACTCGTAGTGTAGTGTAGTGTAATAAGTTACCGTTACCACTGCTGGTGGATTATCGCGGAAAGGCATTACCTTAAATCTGCGTAGAAAGAACTTCCGTGAGTAGGGGTAGTTTTCCCCAAGCAACCCTTTGAAGGGATTTTATTATGTCGTTCAACCAACACGTGATTGATTTATCGTTAAGTGCACCTTGTCAAAAGGTCACAACTAGGTCACTAGTAGAGTAAAGTTACCGAGTAACGTGTAAATATAGACCGAAGTGTACCGTTCAACCAATTTAGACGATTCAGGCACTAAATCGACGCGCCGTCGTCCTCCTCGAGGTACGTGCGCGTGTGCGAGTGTGTGTGTGTGCGCGCACGCGTGTGTGTGTTTTTGGCTCTTATCAAATATTTCTAAAACAGCTACATATTTTAAAGATATAAAAGTACCTAGATATAGACCTTAAACATATCGATTAATTATGTTCTACTCAATTCCTTGATATGAAGCGTAATTTAGCGTCAAAAAATTGCTAGGGTAGAATATAAGTGTTGGTTCAAATTTTTTCATTGCCTGAAGAACGACTAATTTTATAAGAAAAAGTGTAAACGTATTTTTTAAAGAAAATTTAATTGCATTCCAACATACATATAGATATGTAGGTGTAGAAGGTTATGCAATCGACTTTTTTGCACTATCGCTAAATCGACTTATTAGCTCATTTTACAATTGTTGGCCATTATATCAACATCGACCATGATGTCTGGATGTATGTGTGTATGTACGTGCGTGCGTGGGTGCAAGCGTGCGTGTGGTGTGTGCGTGTGCGTACGTGCGAGCGTAAGCGTGTGCTCGTGTGAATGTCTGGGTGTGGGTGTGCGTGTGCGTGAGTATCCACGATAAGCCCAGTACGAAAATAGCTACGTACTTTAAATGTTGCGTTTAAGCTTATTTTCATTTGGCTTAGAGCTGATTAGATATTGAGAGAAATCCAACGCCGGAGAGAGGAGGTTTATTAGGGTCATTTTTTGGTTTTTATCAAATATATCTGAAACAGCTGCATATTTCAAAGATATAAAAATACCTAGACATAGACCTTAAACGTATCGATTAATTATATTCTATGCAATTTTTTGATAGGACGCCTAATTTAGCGGTAAAAAAATTCCTAAGGTATAATGTAAGTGTTCGTTCAAATTTGTTCATTATCTGAATAACGATTAATTTTATAAAAAAAAGTTTGGACGTATTTTTTAAAGAAAATTTAAATTTACATTAATTTTCTTTATAACGTTTTTTAATGTAAAGCGAAATAAATGTAAAAATAAAAAAATGTGATTGAAAATGTTGAAGCTGTATTATCGATATATATATATATATATATATATATATATATATATATATATATATATATATATATATATATATATATATATATATATATTTCTTACCTTACATGTATTTATGTCTATAAATGTATATCTGACATAATGTTTTAAACGTCATTCTAACATAGATTATTGTTTTATTTTAACATTGTTGCCTGTTATCGTTATGAACGTATAAAAAAGGTTGCATAGTTACTTAGAAAAATTGAAATCAAAATTATTTAATTTCTTTTAATATAAATTTTGTAGGTTAGAAGGTCGTGTGGTGTTTCACACCAGATATTTTTAATGTAAAGCGAAACAAATGTAAAAATTAAATAATTATGATTGAAAATGCTGAAGCTGTACTATCAATGTTTTTATAGAAGCAGGCGGCTATGGATTTTTTTACGTGTATTTATGTCTATTAATCTCTATTTAAACGACACTCTGACATAGATTATTGCTTTGTTTTTAAAATGTTGCCTGTTTTCGTTATGAACGTATAAAAGGAGGTAGCACCGTTATCCTAAAAAAAAATGAAACTAAAATTATTTCATTTCAAGTTAGTATCTAGGTGTCTATTAACCTCTGTCCGTCATGAAGTTTTAAACGTTTGCTTGACATAGAGATTATTGTTTTTGCGTTTACAATGTTGCCTATTTTCGTAATGAACTTCTTATAGAAGAGGTTGTATAATTATCCTACAAAAATGTCATTAAAATTATTTCACCTCTTTTAATTTCCATGTTATAGGTTGGAAGGTCCTGTGGTGTTCCACACCAGATATTTTTGATTATAGTATACGATACGTTAAGAATTTACTTTATGTTATTAAGGGTTTTGAGAGCGTTGCACAAAAATAAAATTGTTTATTTATATATTTCTTTTAAATCACACTTTTGTTAATGTGTCAGAAAAACAAATTTTTCACATCCATCTGAAAACACTGAGAAATCATTTTAAACATAGTGCTGAGAATGCCTAAAAAAATATGGAGATTTATACAAGAGATCGATAAATAGAAATTACACAATAACATCACCGGACGTTATAATGTACCGGATGTTTCGAAAGGATTTAGAAAATGTCATTACGTTTTGACTTACCTTGTACATAAGATAATCATTTTAAGAAAATTTGAACATTCTTGATTACCGAGTAATATGTTATCCGCTACAGCGTTCGAAAGTTACCCAAAACATGATATAAACATAGCTCTAATTTTAGAGCACTCGGTATAACTTCTCCTGTGCTATACTGCAGGAATAGAAAAACTAGCCGCAATTGAGATTTCTATACTCACCAATAAAATGAGGGCCATAAATAGAGACTTTTCAAATCTTTGGCTACCAACACCGCCTATTGGGATGGTCAGTATCCATAAACCCAATGTTGACCAAGACCAACCTACTTTTCAAATATGACGTCGATCAGTCGAACGTTGAAAAATGCCCAAATTTAATCACATTATGGCAAGGCAAAGTTGTGAAAACCTTTAATTTAAAAAATGGCAAAGTATTTCACAACTAAAAACTTGTACCAATCTAGTTTTCTTTTTATTCAATTATGGTATAACTCTAATTAATTTGATCATCGATAATGAACGTTCATCCATGTAAATCCAAATGCACACAACCTGCAGAAATTTTAACAACCAATAATATAACACCATGTCAAATTTCAATTTTACCCGTCAGAATACACAGCTTTAGGCTACCAATTACAAGATTTTAAATTAAGAGTCAACCAATTCATACTATGATGGCAAGGTGCGGGATTACAACGACCAATCGGCATAGCGCCCAACTAGAAAACGAGAGGGATAATTGGTTTTTTTGAATATAAGCCTAATTAATTAATAGACTGTTAAAATAAATCGTGCACCTACTTCAATACATTTACGTACGTGCAATACATAATACATGTCTAGGTAGATAAACATTGCTCTCATCTTAAAAACAAAACAAAAAACTACCAAACGTAATATAATTGAGCAAAAAGGGAAGGTTATGAAGGTTGCAAAGTTGAACTTCGCCATAATTAACATCACTAATCAAGCTATAAAAGTAATACGTGTATAACAAAGCTTTGAATAATCAGCATAGAAAGGAATGTATGGGAAATAATCATAAATTTTAAATAATTTTATTTTCCTTTAAATGTAATGTATCCTGTAAAAATAAAAAATTTCTTGCTAGAAATATGCAGTATTGTAGAATGTACGTATTTAAAAATCTTCCTTTGAAAAAATTTATAAATTTATAAACCTCTGCATTTGTGTGTAATGGTACCCTGTATATATTAAAGTGTTGTTATATATTTTTATTTCATTCTGCATCTAATTTTACTACTTCACATCCCAGTTTCAGTCCGGGAAAACGGAAAAAACGACCTTTTCCTGTAAATTGTTACTACGGAAACACAAAATTAATCATCGCAGCAACAGTTAAAGAAATATTTTATTCAAAAAAACATCTACAATAGAAATTAAGAATTAAACTTAAACATTAATGTTCAGATTGATTGATTTATATTGCCTCTGGAGGATAATTACTGTTAGAAGAAATGGTATTACTGTGACTAGTTTTATTAGTAACTTCTTTGTTTTGCTGCTGTAACACTTCAACAAAGGTTTCTTCGTTCAGAATCATCCTGGCAATATTATTTTTACTGTCGAAAGAGTGTTCTATGTATTTTTCAGGCACCGAATCATTCGGGAGGTAATGGGTTCGATACCCATTACTGTCTACCTTGTATGAGGTTTTTCAGGGGGCTTTCCTCATACACATGTAGCGGCATGGTCACTGCGTATATGCACACCACGTGCGGATACTTAAGGCGTATGCTGGGGTAGTATGTTCCCCCACAGAAGTCTAACTCCGTTCCTTCCGATCCTATCTTGGCCACACCCATCCTTAATCCCACCAAGCATATATCCGTAATGAATGTATGTGTTCTGAGAATCCATGATTGTGGCTGAAGGAACCCATCCTTAATCCCACCAAGCATATATCCGTAATGTATGTATGTATGTATGCTGGGAATCCATGATTGTGGCTGAAGGAACTCGGAAAGCTCGAGCAGCCCACCTTCCCCCTTGGGGAGGGAATGAAATACGTGGCCCTTTTCCTTCGTTTCCTTTCAGCCACCGACGCACTCTTCCAACCTCCATTTCTTTTTAACAGCGTTGCAGAACTTCATCGAAATGAATGACCAGTGTATCTGTCAGCATCTTGAAGACCCAAAAACAGGGCAATTTGTTTTGGAATTCCTCCAACTGTGTGGATTCCTACCCTTTGAACGGTACATTTTGAATTTCTGCGTTTCAGTTTCTTGAATATCGTCTAGTGAAGTTTTACATAATTCTTCTCGTCTTAAACCGCCCGCTATTTCAATCATAGCTATAACTGTAAATAAAAAAAACTCGTTAATTTTATTGTTCTGTTTTGAAATTTTGTCTTACTTTTGCCAGGAGATATTTGTCATTACAAGCCTCTTTAACAAATCGATAGATTTCTTCCCGGGTTAATGTTTTAGATTGTTTGGGTTCATAACCAACTGATTGTTTTTTCAAGAATGCTACCAGTCTAGGAATGCGGGATATGTCCTGATTTTCATTCGCAATTAATGTTGATTTAATCATGGAGTATTTCGGCCACAAAGAGGATGCACTTATTTTCTTAGACTAAAAACATTAATTTACGATTAAAAGAGTCAATATAACCATTCGCATTCTTACCAGATCTAAAAAATAAGCCAACATAACTTCTTCCGTAATTTTCTCAACATTATTTTCAACTTTCCATCACAAAAATGGCTGGATTGTGTTTGCTACCATTCCCCGCTTTTTCTAGGTATTAATTCTGGACACGCTTCTGTAGATTTCCTTAAAATGGTGAGCTTTTTCACCCCAAACAGTGCACCAGCAGTCCCAGGTGTCCGTCACTGCGAGTGCTATGCTACCAGTATGCCACCTAATAGTACCTGATGCATGTATCCGAGAGAGCAATTTTAAAATTATCCACAGTGCAACAATCTCGTTCGTATAAAGTTAAGGGTAACCATACACTAAAGTGGTGCACATCGTGTGTAAACTAGTGTATGGGATAACTGACTAAAGTGTACGTACGTATTTTAATGTAGTTCAAAATTTGTTTGTGCAATAATGTTATCTATCCTAAACCTACAAACATGAACTATTATACACTTTTTATTTAAAACATAACTACCTGTATACTATGTTGCACCCACCACTGTAGTATGAATTCACAAACCAAACTTGTAATTACCTACATCAACTCTTGCAGTGCATCTTTTCATTTACTACATTCGCACATGTGTGCAATTCATTTTGTTTTAAACATTGTATTTAATGGTGTTCGTTGTATATATCGTTTTAATACTTGTATTTAATTTTGGAGGATGTGGGACGTCATCCATACGTTGACAGCGAGAGGTTATTAAGTGTAAGTCAAGATAATGTTACTTAGTGCAAACAGGGTAACTATTTACTGATTGTTGGTATCAATCAGGCATTGACTGAATACAGAGGTTGAAAATGGTAGTCTAATTCTTAAATTTTGTTTTTGCCGAGGTATGTCGAAAACACGAAAATGAAATCAGCAGACGGTAGGCTTATAGGAGTAAAAAGCTTAAACTAAAACTGAAAATAAATTTTCATAAATTCAGTGTTAAAAAATATATTTTCATACTGACAAAACCTATCATTTATATCCATGTATTTATTTATATGTCATTTGGTAAACAGTTTAAACGTATTAAATTTATTAGTTGTAAGAAACAAGACTAACTTTTTTGTTAATTTAAAAGCAAGTATGAATAAGGTAGAGATAGCCGTTCTATGACTCTTTTTTTATATTTTTGCTAATAAAAAATTACAGAAACTCAGATTTGTACGTTACTGAATATTTGTATGTAGAAGGATTGCTCCTTAACTATTAGAGGTAGCAAAACTAATTTTGGTTCTAAAAATATTTAGGTATATACAGGGTGATTGACAAAAATATGCCAACCCAAACCTGTGGTTTTTTAATGGAACACCATGTATATTTTTGCATTTTTGGATTCACGGTTACAGTTAGAATAAAAGTATAGAAATTTGTATCTACATCACTAACCGTTCTGCAGATATCGTCACTTTAGTACCAAAATAGAGTCAACTTTGGAACCACGATGCGAGCGTTGCCACCACGATTTTGTAAATCAGTTTATACTACCGACTATTAATAATAAATAAATAACAAACAAACTGGGAACTTTTTCGAAAACATGCAAAACTATACAGAATGATAACTTACGCGAAATGTAATTTTTCGCATTTTTTTCAAATGCAACACCCTGTATATTTTTTCACATTTCGATTGCCCGTGAAAAGTACATACTAATTGATAATAGGTTTCATAGCCATAAGGTGGACCCTTCTTGAGATATTGACGCTTTTACGTAAAATTTACTATGACAACAGAATTCAACAAAACAAATGAGGTAGGCTAGCCACTCGTAATAAAGAGGAACAATTGCATATATTGTTTTGACGTTTGTATAATCATTAAAATATTGTTCCATTAGTCTGCGTGTTTTTGGATTGTCGTTTTGTCCATTTTTGTACAAAATGAATTTTTCCAAAGGAGAAATGGTCGATATGATGTTTATTTACGGCGAAGCTCAATGAAATGCTTTGCTGGCTACCCGTTTGTACTGTGAACGATACCCAGAGAGAAGACAGCCGCGGAAAGAATCGTTTATGAATGTAGCTGAGAGATTTATAAATTCTGGAAGTGTGTGTTATCCCAAGCACGCAAATACAAGCCCAGATGAAGAAATTGAGTTTCAAGTTGTGGCATCTCTTCTAGAAAATCCGCAAATTAGTACCAGAGAGCTAAGTACACACATAGACCTAAATATAAATACAGTTCGCGGCTTTATTAAATAAAACAAATTGCATCCTTACCATATCGAGCAACATCAAGCTTTAAGTGAAATAGATTTTCAAAATCGTTACTCTTTCTGCCAATAGGTAACTACTAAAGTCAATAAAGAACCCAATTTTGTTAATAACATTTCATTTACGGATGAGGCAACTCTTCAAAATATAGGCAATATTAATACACATAACTATCATCACTATTCAGATAATCCACACATTTTAAGAGTTGTTGATCACCAGCATCGATGCTCAGTTAATGTGTGGGGTGGTATAATCAATTTTAATGGGGTTGGTCCTTTTTTCTTTGATGGGAATCTTACTGGAGAAAGATATTTACAGTTTTTGGAAAATGATTTACTCGAGCTTTTGGAAAATATCGAGGTAGATAATATTCGTACGTAACTGGATGGCGCCCCTCCACACTATGCTATTAACGTTAGGCAATATCTCGATAGATAGGACGAGGTGGTATGCAAAACTGGCCAGTCAGATCACCGGATCTTATGCCCCTTGATTTCTTCCTTTGGGGCTACGTTAAAGAAAAAGTTTACCAACATCCTCCCACCACAAGCGAAGATATGAAAAATAGAATTAGAGCTGCGTTTCAATCCATTGCGCCTCTAATTGTTGCGACTGGTTCTTTCGTTTACCGAGCGAATTCCAAAGTGTTTAGCTAGGCGTGGTCAGAATTTTGAACATTTAATTTGAATCTGTCTTATGGCTACGAAACCGATTATCAATTAGCATCTACTTTTCGCGGGGAATCGAAATTTGAAAAAATATACAGGGTGTTGTATTTGAAAAAATTGAGAAAAATTACATTTCGCGTAAATTAATCATTCTGTATAGTTTTACATGTTTTCGAAAAATTTCACAGTTTGTTAGTAGACTATTATTAATAGTCGGTAGTATAAACAGATCTACAAAATCTTGGTGACAACGCTCGCATGGTGATTCCAAAGTCAACTCTATTTTGGTGCTAAAGTGACGATATCTGCAAAACGGTTAGTGACATAGACATAAATTTCTATACTTTTATTCTAAATGTAACAGTGAATCCAAAACTTCAAAAATATACAGGGCGTTCCGTTTAAAAAACACAAGTTTGGGTTGGCATATTTTTGTCGATCACCCTGTATACACCTAAATATTTTTTGAATGTAGGTCCAATAATCGTGCATTACCACACCAAAATTGGTTTTGTTATGGAGCAATCCACAGTCCACGCAGTAAACACACACCCTGTATAAATGAACTAGTAACGTTGTAAGGAAACTGAACAATTAAAACAAAAATAAGTAGGTTTATTTAGATCACAAATTTAGTGATTTAAAAAATTTAAATACTTAACTAATACCATTAACTATTATAAAATTTAAATGAAAGCATGTGCACTTACTCCTAAAATGTTGATGTACAATCGATTTACAGCGTCTTGCTTGACTGAACAGTAGAAAAGTGAATAAATCACCATAATATGACACGTTTTAATCTCACAAGTTCTAATCTGACCAGCCGAGGAGGTGGTACCACTATTACAATGGACTCCTTAATATTGGTTATCCGATTTTCTGTGCTCGGTAAGGGCTGCCGGTCGCCCTTTCTATATTTTTAATACATTCTCATCCCTTCCTGTCAGATTGAAATTCTAAAAATTAAAAAAAAGGTTGGTTCTGGTTTCTAGGGTAAAAAATACCGGACGAAAAATCCTGCCCCGTTCGGGAGGGCAGGGCCTAAGCAACCTCGGTCACCAAAAGTACTCACTTTCTGATCCATTACTGCAACATCCGCGGTATCAGGTCTAATCTTAATGCTGCTCATCAACATCTTGAACAATTACAACCTAACATTTTGTTTCTATCTGGAACACAAGTCTCCTCGGAAAACCCCGATTCACCTGACTTGCAGTTCCTCCAATGCAATCTTCACTCTAACTTTCGGTACAAAGGAGGAGTGTGTACCTATCTCAAGCACATTGTATCTTGTAAGAGAATTTTTTCTTTGGAGAATAAAAAATTCAACGAGATTTGGTTCAATCATTCTGGTCCAAAATTTGTGAAATTTTACAGTTGCATTTATAGGTCTCCCAATGACATTAACTTTCAAGGCTGCTTCGCTTATCGTAGTTATCGTAGTTTGGACGTTCACTATCTTCTGTCTCAGTTTCTATCCTGCGATATCTCAATTCTGGGAGATTTCAATGTTCATAACACTCATTGGCTTCAATATTCATCTACTAATAATCCTGCTTGTCATAGTGCAGAAACATTTGCTATTTTATGTGATCTCTCCAAAATGATTTTTGAACCCACAGGAATCCCTGATAACCCCAACCATACTACAGCAAATCCACTTGTTTATAAAACCTCAGTTTTTTTCCCACTAGGTGTATCTTACCATTATTTAGTAGAAATAGCTTCTACCGTCCCTAATTCCTCTATTGTTCATAACACTGATAGAACCTTGTAAGTCAGCTAAATGGAGTGATTTACGAAATTTTTTTGCAAGCTTCCATGGCGTGAATATTATTTTAAGTCGTCCTTGTCTTTGGGCGTATAGGTCATCCTCTTTCCCAACACTGGTTCTATAGGGTTGTGCTCATGCAACATCTTTGAAAACAAATTTTATACTAATTAGATGTCTAATAAAACGGTCGATAGTCATGCACGTTGGTGCTAGAAATACCTGAAAAAGTGTTATTATTAAGGTTTAAACGTTGTTTGAACAACGAAAATGCAATGAATTAGCTACACCTCCTATAGACAGTCGTAAATTTTGGACTTTCGCTAAAGCTATCAGAAAAAACTTTGGTGCATCTTTATCACATATTTTGACGGATCTGTAGTTGCTGATTATGTAGACAAAGCCAATATTTTTGTGGATTTATTTGAATCTCGTGTGTTCATGATTATAGAAAATGTATGCCCCTAGTCAGCTCTTCTTCATACTAGAATCGATCATCAGCAGGCTTAATCTCAATAAGGCGACCGGCCCAAGCGATATCCCAGTTATTGCCTTAAAAAAATGTTCCCCCGAACTAATACCAGTCCCATCTAGACTCGATTCAATCTCTATGTCTTATGGGAAATTTCCCAAAAAATGCAATCACTGCGATCCCTCCAACTACCGATCAATTGCCATCACTTCCATTTTGTCTGAAGTCATCAATCAGAAACTGCTTCCTTTACTTGAATACAATTTCTTAGAGCCCACCTAATCGGTTTTGGGGATAGTCGTCCAACGGTTGATTTCCTTTCATACGTAGCCCAATTTTGGAGCAACACATTATAACAACCCGGTGAAACAGTTATAGTCGCTTTAAATATCTCCAAGGCATATGATCAAGTTTGACATAAGTGCCAGACTTACCTCGTTTGGATTAACTGATACGCTTGTCACTCAGTTTCCAGTTTCCTTGATAAAGGATGCGTCCACAGGGATTAGTAGTACCTTCTACACTTTTTCGCCACATATAAATGATCTTATGTCTTTAACGACTAGCCCGATCGTTGCTAACGACAAGCATCCTTCATTGTAGTTCATCTCAGTCTACTTACAATAGTAATTCACCTTAGATCTCAAATCACGACATTAAAGCTGAAATCGCCATTCCAATCAACAAAGATGTTCAACGTATTCCTAAGTGGGAAGTAATAATCTAGTTAAATGCCAACAGAACTCAATGTCACCTTATGTCCGACAAGAAAGGTAGATAATTTCCTATTGTAAGTATTAATGGTTCAGATCTTAAGTTTTCAAACTCTATTACTATGCTGGGAAAAGGGGTATCTTAGAATCTTTCATGAGCACTTTCTGTCAGCTAAGGCAACTGCTCGTAAAATAGGCTTTTTGTACAGATCTAAGCAGTACTTTACCTCCCGACAACTCTGTCTGCTATATACAGCCCAAATTTCACCTCATCTAGAATATAATTCTCACCTCTATAAAGGAACCGCACTTAACTTCTGACTTACATTCCCTTGAGAATAGAAGAATCGTTTCTATTATTTCTATGTACTATCGGTACTACAATGGATATACTGTGCTGTTGAATTACATTGTTTGATACCATCTCAGGCCACCATTGCTAGGAATACTCGGCTTGATCATTCGCATTATCAGTATGCAGTTAAAACTACTTGTCCTACAAAGCGGGCGCAATCCACATTCTTCCACACGGCTTCTAAACTCTGGAATGATCTTCGTAGTTCCTGTTTTCCCCTGACTTATGATATGCAAAAACTCAGGTACCCGTTCAGAGACATCTCTTGGCAATTCAATATCCCCCTGTCCATCCTCCTTAGTGTTCCTGAGTGCCTTAGCACGTGAGACTAAACTAAGCCACTTCAGAACCACAATTATTAAAAAAAAAGCAGTGGGCGCAGAAATTTTAGCATAGATGATGACCTCCTAAGGCAGAATGATGCAATTGTACCTCCAGTTTGAATAAACAATGCAGACGTACAAGTATCCAGCTAGACATTACATCAAGTGACAATTTGCATCAATAGTCTTTTAGGAAAATTGGTAAACAGTACCATTTGGGTGCATCGGTTGATCACTTTTGTCGCTTTCTGCAAATTATTACAGTTCTAGATAATTTTGTCTCCTCCCCATGCCTTCCAGATTCCAGATTTCGTCGCAGTATGATATACATTATAAGTAAAGATTAGGGGCCGGTTCTGGACCAGTTCAAAGTCACTCACCCTCTGGTGGTGAAAATGTAAGCTTTTGGATCTCTTCAAGGTCAAACTTTTGGTGGGAAATTTAAATATTTGGAGCTCGCTAAAAATAGAAATTGAAATGTCACCATCCTCATCATATTACAAGGTCACTCTACGGTCAAACGTTTTGGCGGGAAATTTGTATGTCAAGGTCAAAAGCTAAAAATAGAAATTGCAATGTCATCATCATATTACAATTCTTAGAAGTCTAAAAATAGAGTGGTCACGGTCAAAGATTATAGACCTATAGGGGTATCGTATGACATTTCTTAGTTTATAATAAAAGGCTTTCTTTGCGTGTGCATGGTTCAGTAAACTTTTTATAGGCAAAGATCACGAAAGTCCAGCCTTTTCAAACAAAAAAAATCAGTTTTTGTCGAAAACGGACCAGAATTTGCCAAAAATAAATTACCCCCCCCCCCATCCCCCCTTTACGATTTTTCTACTGTAAAAGCTACCCCTAGTAGGTCATAGAAATGTTTTTTAAGCAGTTTTTCTCGAAAACGGGCCAGAATTTGTCAAAAATAAATTTTAAAACCCCCCCAACACCCGCTGTCGACTTTTCAACGTATCTAACACATAAATTGGGGCAGCTAGTGGGCGATAGAAATATGTTATTTTTCAAACAAAAAAAATCTAAATTTAAAGCTAAAAATAGAAATTGCAAGGTCATCATCATTATCATATTCCAATTCTTAGAAATCTTAAAATAGAGTTTTCAAGGTCAAAGAGTAATCACCTGCAGGGGTATCATGTTAAATTTCTTAAAAGTCTAAAAATAAAATCAGTTCATGGAAACATGAAGAATGATAGGTTGTTACGTATGTATGTATGCTAAAATGTAGATCAAGGTCAAATGGTACTTAGCTTCACTAAATTGTGTGAAGATGAAATAGTTTTCTAAACTCAAAGTAGGACAAGGTGGGTATTTAACAAGATTAAACATGTAAGCGGTACTCAAATCAAGGACACATTTAGATCAAAATTTAAAGCTAAAAATAGAAATTGCTAGGCCATCATATTACAATTCTTAGAAATCTAAATATAGAGTTTTCAAGGTCAAAGAGTAATGACCTGCAGGTATATCATATTACATTTCTTAGAAATATAAAAATAGAATCAGTGTATGGAAACAAAAAGAATGACACGTTGTTGTTGTCTATGCTAAAAAGTAAACCAAGGTCAAATGGTATATTACAATTCTTAGAAATCCAAAAATAGAGTGCTCAAACTGAAAGATTATAGACCCGCAGGGGTATCATATCACATTTCTTAGAGATATAAAAATTGAATCAGTTTATGGAAACAAAAAGAATGACAGGTTGTTGTCTATGCTAAAAGTAGACCAAGGTCATACTACAACCCCACCATATGTAAATTACGCATGAATCATTTCTTCAACAGTGTTTAGCCCTAGTACAATTGCGAGCAAGTAAAGTCGTTATAATGCAAGCAGCAATAATATCATTCCTGGAGCGATATAAAAAAATGGACAGCATCTCCTGATCGTAGCATTTATTCATCACCAGATGCAGATTAGCTTACTGATGCAATTCTCAAAGCACACTCTACCATCAAAAATCCTAATGCAGTAATATATAGGACAGTTCCGGTGTCAACTCAAAATTCAAAAGCGTTCTCGAATCAGTAAAGATGGATCTACCTGCATTGAACAATAGCACTTTCTGTAAATCCTTCACGAACGTAAAAGACTTGGAGGTGGGTGCAAAATACAAAGTGATTGATATGAATACTATCGACACGAAGTATGGTAAACATATTATCATTGAAACTGAGAACTTTAAGTGCATACTTCCCTTACGATTTTATGAATACTTCAAAAAAGAAGATCACATTGAAAAGTTTAAACAATGCCTAGCTGAGAAAGATGTGTACATCACCAGCGCCGGAACTGTAGGAAAGACAACTAATTTAACATTTCTGTAAAAAAAAGTAATAACATATATCTATGTATAATTGTTTGGAAATAAATTATATATTTTTGATTGCAAAAACATGTCTTCTATTTTTTGATTAAATGAAGAGTGGGTACATCATAATGAAGAGAGTTGCTATTGATGAGACTAAAAAAATGTAGCGTATAATATGGTGTTGCAGGTTTTTATATATTGGCTAAGCTCTTCAAGGTTAAAATTATTGGTATCATATTACAATTCATACAAACCAATTTTCAAGGTTAAATTTTATTGACAAGGTATTAAGAAGGTATCATATTACAGTTCTTATGTTAGGCTTTTCAAGGTACTTAGAAATAGCAAAATAAGCATGACTCATGTAACTCGCTTTGTAGGTCAAGGTGAGTATTGTGGGACTTTGTGCATGCTCGGTTTTGCTCGGGTATCCTCGTGGGGTCTATCCTTCTGTATAAGTTGAAATTTTATAATCACATATCATTCGCTTCGACATTATGTTTTTCTAAAAAGCATATATGTAAAAGCACTGATTTTGCACAGTAAAATCGCTTACGTATTTACTATTGCAATAGTGTGTGTGAACCTAATCAGAAAATCAGTTCTATTTGTTTAAATGTAGCATGTAGAAATACTGCACGATTGCATTAGCGCATATACAACGCGCTAACCAAGACAACCAGACAAATATAGAAAAGTAATGGTTGTTATAATTGGTGTGCAAGGATTCAAAACAGCAAGAAATATATTTACACCTAAGGAACTAGCGATATATAATGGAGAGCAAATTACTCATTATGTATTCAAGCTTCCATTTCCATGGCACACCTTGGATAGTGAATTTCAAAAACAAGCTAACTGGTTAATTCACAACCACCACTTTATCAAGTGGGAATATGGATATACTTCTCCACATCTATTCCCTCGTCTACTTAGTGATTTCACATTAACAACAGATAAGGTGTACGTTAAAGGACGAGAGAAAGCTGATTATATTCAAAAAATTTTAAAACAACGTATTACTGTATTTAATAAAATTAATAATAATTTTTAATAACGTATTACGGTGTTTGAAGAACAACCTACTTTAGCCAAACTTAATGCATACTGTTTTTTTCATACACAAAACACTTGTCACTGCGCTTTGGCTCATGTATATCATTTATATGAAAAAATTGTAATGAAATTCTAATAAATAAAGATTTATTAACTAAACTTAAACATACCGTGCACATTAGCACCAGGCGTGTATGCAACTCATTTTACTCAAATGCTTATTCTTACATAACATTTATTTGATTGTACACTCATAATACATCAATATATATTTTCACTACAGTACCATACAAGAGAGGCGTTAAACCAACCCATCTTGTGGACCAACAAACGGATGTATTTATAGGAACTACTAATCTTGCATTGTAGGCAGGAGCACCATCGTGTTAATATCAAACGCTGCTATTTTGAGGCAACGGTAGTTCCCTCAGGAGATCTTCTAATTTTGGTTGTATCATTTCTAAACATGTTTGAGCATTTAAAATTGCTTCGTTTAATATTGGGTACATCAATCAATTTTTATGGTGCCACAAAAAACATTTCCACGAAATCGAAATTAGTTTCGCTGTGGAACAGCAATATGTGGGTTTTCTTGCACCCAATTATGTTTGTTATGTCGATTAAATAAACCAAAGTTGCTGAAATATGACTCATTACTCCACAACACAACATTTGTTGTTGAACTTTGTTTAAAACCACTGATTGGAGTTTTTATAGCGTTTGAGATAAATACAAAACATATTATATTGTTGCGAGTAACTTTCCATTACAACTATTCGATTACAAGAAATTTGATAATGAAGTTTTTGTAATGCCAAAAACAAATTCATGTACACCAATACTTAACACATTCCAACATATCTGGTGCCATATATTTATTTTAATAATTTTTTTGTCAGATAAAAGCTTTTTTTAGAATTAAAATGATAAAGTGGTCAATTTCCTTGTTAATTATCATGACTTACGCGTCGTGCAATCTATTTCATTCCCTTTAAAATACGAAAGTTGATACCTGTATCACTCAAATCGAGTCTTGAACGTAGTCGTGGCACCATTATTAAAAATTCCTTAACGAGTTAACAAAATTTTATATAAAATTTTTTTCGATTTTTAGAGCATATTTTTTTCCTTTTCTTGAATATTTCCTAAATGGCTTGGAATTTTGAGTTTTTTTACAGGAAACTGTGTGAGTAATCAAAACTGCATAACAATGTCCATTTAATTAACATTCTAGTAACAAAGATATAGTCGTAATTGCGAGAGGTATCTTATAATTCATACCTAACTGAATAGCAAATTAAATTACTATCGTATACTTATTTCACTTATCTTTTGGTGTTAAAGAAAGATGGATACCTACGTGTTTTCATATTATAACAGTTTTTTTCAAAACTATCCGTAACATTTTTGTTGCATTCAAGGTAAGACTGTCTAATTCAATCAATCTTCATACAATTTGAAGTTCGTCATATCTTTAAAGGGTAGATCTCTTAAAAGTCAAACTCAACTTATGTTGAACGTATTACGATATTTTGAAGGTGAACGTGATCGTAAAGGGCCAAATATAAAATGGACTTCTAACGTACGTCTTAAAAGTTTTGGTACAAAATATTACATTTAGTTTTATAAACAAATATGTTTTATTTAAACTTATAGCTATGAAACATAATTAATAGACTTATAATTAACAAAATTGAGAACTTAAATGAAGTGATCCATGATCTTCAAAAAGCGCAATTTTCTACGAACATTTCGCGTCAGGTCTTTGGCGGCTGTAATATCTATCTCTCGAATATTTCTGTAAATCCTCCGTCTTAACTGTTCTTCATCTTCGACTTGCACATCATACACATTTCTACTCAAAAGTGCGCAAAATTCTGTTATTTGGCGGGCCTGAGGTAAATTAGGGGGGTTATCGTTTTGTGGTACGAATGGTACGTTATGAGCGTTGAGCCAGTTCTGAGCTTCGCTGGCGTAATGGCATCGTGTTAAGTCTCGCCAAAATATTATATCGTCTTCAGTATGCTGTTCATTAATGAAACTATTCAGTTTGACCAAACAATTCTGAATATAGCGCTGACTATCCAGTGATGCGCGTATTACATGCCCTATATAAGTCATCGACATCCGTTTTATTGAAATCGAGCGCCAGACTAAAATTTTATCAGCGAATTTTGCCATTTCCTTATATTTAACATTCTGTGGGCAGTTTTCTACGTTATCTGTACAGAAACTATCGTTACCCTTAATTACTGAACTACTTAGAGTGAAATATGTTTCATCATCAATAACAATGACTGTGTTGTTGGCAAAATGTATCCACCTTAATGCCCAAAATATCTTGGTACCCGTGATACCTGATTTGGCGTATACTTCGGGGATTTTATTTTTTTTTCGATATTCTTGACCATTTTTAACCAATTTCCTCCAAACTGTATCCTAATAAGTTCTATACTCACTTGCTAATTTCCCAACCGACATTACAACCCTACCTGTTCCTCTTCTTAGTAACCTGTCTGCTCTGGCTTGGGCAAAAGATCTGGATCTTACAGTTTCTGGGAGATTTATACGTGGTATACCTTGCTCACAATCCGCTATTGTACGATGAATAGTTCTACGGGAAATATTTTGATTTTCGAATACGCGAACTACTTCACGCTTAGGCATTTGCCCAAGTAGACTGTAAATACTAATATTTTATCATCCTCGAGTATTTTACATCCATTGGATTTTGTGCCAAAACTTTTGAGAGACACGTTACTATACAGGTTTGTTAACATTTTCGTACTTTTCCAATCTGAAATATAATTTATATTTTAAAGAACGGCAGAAGCACGTGTAGTTATTGAAACGAATGTAACCCATACCAAAGCTCGTCTTGCTAATTGCCAAGAAGCAGGTAAATCTGTACAATATTCTCCTCAAAAAACGAAAACATGACAAAAAAAGCAATCGACTGATGTTGATGATCACATTGCATATGTAATTAAACGGAAAGTGTATGCACTCTAAATGTAAGTAATGGAATACCAATTACTTATAGATTCTATAAGAAATTTGATTTTTAGTATTACCTGTCACAGTGAAGTCTTTAGTAAAGGACGACAACATGTTCTTGTTTAGCGTAACAGATTTGATGAAATTACTACATTCAATTGGTTTTGATTTCAAAAATGATAATCCAAGAAGAGGCTTATTTTAACAGGAACATATAATTGCCAGCAGAACAACATTTCTAAGAATTTATTTTAAAAACAATTATCCGATAACCATGATAATATGAATGCTGAAATGTTCGTTCAGGAAATGGTGTGAACAATAATTAATATCAAAGTTAGAGAAGCCTATTCATAAAATATTATACAATGCATCATATCATTCAACATTAATTGAAAAGGTACCAACACACAGCTGGAAGAAAGACCAACCAATTGAATTTTTAAACAAACACCACATAAGTTATTCTCCCGATAGTTATTAGAACTAGCAAAACAAAAAGATATATGGACAAAATATTTAATTGATCAACTAGCAGAAGAATGGGGACATAAAGTATCACGTTTACCACCGTACCACTGTTAGTTTAATGCATTAGAATTGGTATGGGGAAATTGCAAAGAATTTTATAATACGAACATTGGCCAGAGTGGTTTTTCTCACGAAAGTGTAGCAGCACTGTGGGAAAACTCCTTAAAAAGAATCGATGCTAACTATTGGCAAAAATGCATTGCACATGCTGAAAAGCAAATGCGGGAATGGTGGGATCTCCAAAATCAGTTTGATGTTGTCCAATAACCGATGATTATTACCAGTGACCAATCTTCAACTGACTACAGTGATTCCGAAGATACTTCGCAGAAAGATATCTTGCAAGATTAAATTTCTCTCCTTCGTTTCTTTATAAATAGACTTGTTCTATTTAACTTTGTTTCACACAGATAAAATCAAACACATTTATTAATTGTAAGAATGATTATTTAATGTGAATCTATGTTGGATGTGTTCAAACATAAAAATTGAGAAAAAAGAGATTTTAAATAAAGTTATTCTAATATTTGGCGCTATAATTATTACCAACAAGTACCTTTTGAGTACTAAAATTACTTGGAATCATATTTCCCACTATAGTCCAATCAACTGGGCCAAATAATCAAAAAGTTTTCCAGTGTCCTACCAATTGCACTTTTAGGGGTACTTTGGCTTCAGGAACTCGAATTTCGGGTTGGCCAAGCGAAATTTTTCCGGGAAAGCGGTGAAATTTTTTGTTTTTCGGGTTTATCTCGAAAACGACGCGGAATTTCGAAAAAAGTTTCGGACAAAAGTTGTAGATCTTGAAATTCTTTATTAATTAATATGCTATAGCACGTGCGTTTTCGTTGAACGGAAAGGAAAATAGAGCGAGTTTCCCCGACGGCGCGTTACTACGCCGGTTGATTCACGAAGCGAAGCAGTTGGCCTGTGCAGTGTGCTACTGCGCAACTCCACGCTGTCTCTCAATGTCAATTGGGCTAACAAATGCTTGAGTCGTAGCTTAACTGTTCTGTATAGCGTGATTTCTGTTTTGGATCAACGTGCATTTTAAAGTGTTTTATATTGTAATTAAAATTATTATTAATTTGAACTTAATCGTTCATAACAAAACTTTTAATAATGTTTTATATTGTGTTTATTTGTTGAAGATTGTAAGTGTCAACGACATAGAAAATAGTAAATTTTATGTAATTAAATTCTTATAACATATGAATAATAATAAAATAGGGATTACGAGGTTTATAAGTTTTTTACAATTTAAAATCGTACAAAAAGTTCAAAATTGTTGAATTATTATAAAATCATTGAAATTTTTACCATACGATCTATATTCAATGAGACATATAATATCAATTATTTTATTATTAACGTTTACGTTTTATTATTGTAAAATAATTTGCCAGCGGCTTAGTGAAATATAAACAAAATTCGAAATAATGCAAATCAAATACTAATTAAAAAGATTAATTCGTTGAATTTATGAACTATGAAGATCAAAGTAAAAAAATTAAGACACGCTTTGATGCCAGCATTACTTCAAAATGGAGTCGGCTTTGAATGGCCACATTTTCTGAGTTTGGAGTCTCTGCAGTATATTTTGTGTTACTTTTGTTGCTACCTACCTACAGCGAAGGATACGTGCAGGTAGCGAACCCTTTAGTCCAGGCAATTTAGATCCCAACCAATGGTTACAAGCATGCAATGAAAATTTCAAACTTTCGACGCGGCTTTTGAGGCGGATAATTGTTTGAATAATGCAAATATACTTGATAAATATATTTTGCTCGGAAAGATATGAACGTAGTAAATTGTAATTCAAGTAATTTTTCCGTGATAATAAGCCGCGTCGAATGAGATGTCGTTCGTTGAATACGAGCGTGCGTAAAGTCAAGCCTCGCGCACGGCGTGTCGAAAATAAAATTAAGTATCAATTAATCAAACATTGAGTATTATTGCCTTTACTTGCTCACCCGTCCCCAACAAATACATTCTGAACTGTTATAAGTATTACTTAAAAAAATTATATTATATTATTTGTTTGTAGCTGTTTCAGAGAATATGGATGCCGAAAAGTGTACAGTTTGCGATGTAGCGATACGTGCGGAGGACGTTACTAGGAAGGTGCATTACAAAGGACTGCGGACCTTTATTGAGAAGAGTAAAAAAGGAATGACGAAAAATGGAGAATCTGGGAACTATTTACTGAAGATCAATACACTGTTGATAATATACGATAAACCGCAGCCAACCTCAGCAGGCCATTTTGATTGGACAAAGTCCGTAAATTATCCACGTGCCAAAGCAATAACTAGTCGTTTGAGATTTTTATTACAAGAAGAATGTACCACCTCTGGCTATTACCATGTTAAATGCCGAAGTGCCATTCGGTTAGAAAAGCCTGCAAGTGCAAGCTCTAGCGATGAGTCTGATAAAGTATTTCAAGAAATTGTAGATTACATTGAAACCAGTGTAAAATATAGGTTTGATATTAAGCAATTTCGTAGTATTATGGCAGCAAGTGAACATAATGTAAGTTTGAGTAATTACTTACTACATAAAAATTAGAAGAGAAGTTTGGTGACGACATGCTGATTATCAAGAATATTGGGCACCCACCGCTTTATTTTTACAAAACGACGACTCTTTTGAAAATAATAAAGAATGGTTAGCGAATCTCTTTCCGATTTTGATAAAAAGTTTTATTAGACATATCTGCAGGAATCATTAGTCATGAAGTGAAAATCAGCATTACATTACGAATGAATATCCGCCAGGAAAGCTTTTCCTGAAAAATGTAGTTTCAGACATTCCCAAGTCATTACTATCAAAAAAAGAAGAAATCTTCTCAAGTCAAGATAATTTTCGGCGCGATAACATTGCCCATGCAATAATTTCAATGCTACACCGAAGTCTTTTGTTTCGACATTGCAATTAGCAGTCAGGACATATATATATATATATATATATATATATATATATATATATATATATATATATATATATATATATATATATGTATTAAGAAAAAGTGGTTCAAAATTAATTGTTGACCTTTTAAGTAAGTTGGGAGTTTCGGAAACTTACCACAACGTTCAGTTATATGAAGCTTCGTCTATTGAAAATCCTCCGGTGGTGAAGAAAGAAGATACATTTGAGCAGTTTGTTTATGACAATACTGACCACAATGTCAGCACACTAGATGGCCATAAAACATTTCATTGCTTGGGAGGCATTGCCATTTACACGCCTCGTCATTCAGTCAGTTATGAAGGAGAAATAAAAAGATGTTCTAGGATGCCGTCCGCTCAACAATTAGCTCAAAAATAAACAATTCCATTCGTTCCATTTTCTTCGTCTAACGTCAAAAAGCTCGAAAATATTGTTTTTGATAATATGAGTCATTTTTTATGTGAACATGAAGAGAAAGTAGTATCACCAACTTATATGACGTATTTATTGGCCAAAGCTAATGACATACAAGGTACGCCATTGTGGAAAGGTTTTAGGAAGTCATATCTAAAGAACAAACATACTCTATGTCACACATTGAATGTCTACCGTTTGTCAATGGCCCACCATCAGATTTGAATACTTTGAATTCAGCATTATTGTACTCAATAAAAAAAGCTGATGAGTGCAATCAAAATACAATTTTTGTGACTTTTGATTTGCCGCTATATTTGAAAGCTCGCTCTATTGTAGAGCAATCAGAAAATCCTGTTTTTAAACGCATAGTCGTGCGTCTTGGCGGTTTTCATTTGCTTCTATCGTATTTAGGAGCGATGGGAAACATAATGGAAGAAAGTGGGTTGGAAGATTTGTGGTCAACAGCATACGCAGCAGAGAGTGTCAAGAAGTTGATGTCAGGGCACGCTTTTTCTAGATCAGTGAGGGCTCATATTTTAACATTCACAGCGATCGGAATCATTATTTTGAAGAGAATTAACGGCGTGTCTGAAGAATTAAAACGTTACCTACATACATTCATCGGAGGGTGGCAAGAAGAAGAAACACTTTCAGCTGGCGACCGTAATTCCAACGTTTGAATGAAAACGACAACAGCCAAATTCATTGAAGAACTGCAAAATTTGGAAAAACAAGGCGAAACGTCGAAATTATGGATACAGTTTTTGAAGATGGAGCTTATTTTGATTCAATTTATTGAAAGCGAATGACTGGGAGAGTGGAAGTTACACCTGCATAGTATGTTTCAAATGTTGCCGATTTTGCATGCAGGTGGCCATTTCGCTTATGCCAAAGCTCTGCAAGTATTTTTGCAGGATATGGAAAAATTGCAGTATATTATGAATGAAGAAGAGTATCGCATATATACCGAAAAAGGGTTTTTTTACTATAAGAAGATCAGATAAAGCTTTTTATGGAATTTGGAGCGACATGACGATCGAGCAGACTCTCAACAGATTTTTATTAGGAATGCAAAGTTTGGAAGAGTACATTGGTCTAAGTACTGCAAATAGCGAACAGCACGTTGACACAACATGTAGTCGTATGACTAAAGACAATGCTGATTTGAAAAAATTCATATTTTGGCTCGAAGAACATAATTTGTTTAAGGAAATGGGTGGATTGACGGCACTTGCTACTGGAATTGTTGGTGGCGAGCAAATCAACTGTCACATGGCATTTGAAAAAGGACGCGAAGGTATGAAGTGAATTGTAGGAAAAAATATGACGAATGTAACGTTATCATCAGCAAAATTAAAAGTTAAAAATTTCTCTTCTGCCAGAAAAGGAATACAAATAAATAACGAGTATCATACAGTGAACACACGTTTATTATTTCAAAGAATTGCTGTTTTTTTTCGGGAAATGAGCAACTTGCAAGAGAGGCCTTCAGAATTAGCTCCATTCCCGCTAAGTTTATTTGATGCAGATGGATTCATGAGAAAATCTCCAAAGTCTGAATTGTTGAAAGTATTCAAATCCAATTCGCTGTCTAATTTACAAATACAACATTATTTCATCATTATAGATGGAGGTTGGCTTCTACATAGAATATCATGGCCTCACAGTACAACTTATGAACAGCTTTGCAGCATTTATTACAAATATCTCACCAACAATTTTGGATCAAATATCAAAGTTATTTTTGATGGCTATTCCAGCGAGATCATAAGCAGCATAAAATCATATGAAATATTTCGGAGGAAAGAAAGCATTTGGCATCTGATGTCGACATAAAATTAGATTATTTAGTCACAATGACTCAACAAAAGTTCCTTTCCAATGTTGCTAATAAATACAGGCTCGTGGAATTATTAACAAATTATTTCAATCAACATGGTATTGAAACGACCGTCGCCAGAGATGACGCCGACGTAGAAATTGTTGAAAAAGCTCTGCAAGTAGACAAGGAAACTAAACGAGCAGTTGCAGTTGTTGGCAATGATGTAGATTTATTGATTTTGCTGATTGACCGTACTCTGAGTACATCAAATATATTTTTCTATAAAGTATCTACTGGTAAAACAAAATAGAATTATCTTCAACATCTGATAATCAAAGTTACCAACCATATATATTATTTGCTCACGCTTTTGCTGGTTGCGATTCGACAAGTGCCTTGTACTAAAAAGGAAAGAGAAGTGTGATAACGTTGCTTAAAAAAAATGAAAATCTTAAGCAATCTGTTTCTATATTTTATGAAAAAAACAAAACACTTAATGAATTGTATCCAGTTGCTGAAAAAATTGTGAAAGCTCTGTATAGTTCAAATTTAGACAATCGCCCAACTTATATATAATATTTACTCAAAGTCAGTGATTATTGGAGACAAACAATCAGCTTTAGCAATTTTACCACCAACGGAATCAGCTTTAAAGTTACACACTCTACGTGTTTATTATCAGATGCAGCTATGGTTGAAAAATGAAGAGATACGATCCACAGATTGGGGGTGGATATTGAGTAATTTCATGCTCGTTCCTATTATGTTGGAAGATGGAATTTTGGCTGCTCCAGATACATTGCTTAAATCCGTAAGTACAGAAATTTACGTAATAAAATATTGTTCTATATATTTTATGCTGAATTGTGAAATAAAACGAATTTATTTTTCAGGTATTTTGTAGGTGTCTAGGAGACTGTAGCACATCTCGATGTAGCTGTAAAAACCGGATTTAAATGCTCACATTTTTGCAAAAACTGCAATGGTGGTAGTTGCAACAATATAGTTAGAGCTAGAGTTGATTTCGACGATGACGCCTTCAGAAATTATAACGAAAATATGAGGACACCGAAAATGCTGCAGAAACCGCAAATGCTACCATGGATAGTGACGACGATATCGATGTTGATGTTTATGATTTCGTTGATTATTAAAATAATTTTATCTTAATTGTTTGTTTAATAAAACAGCATTAGCATCAATGTTATTAGTTCATTTGTACAGTTAGATGTTTTTTTTATAAATAAAAAATTAAATTATTATAAGTTTTTGTTATGAACGAATTAATTAATAATTAATTAAAATTAAAAATAATTTAAAAAAAAATTAAATTGTTTAGTTTTATGTATGTTGAATATGCACTAATAAATTATTTAGACTTGACGTATTTCAGATTTCAATAATTATTAATAATTATATACTTAATAAAATACTTAATTAAATAAACAGTTACATATTTACAAGAAATAGCAATCGTTATACTCATTGAACAAATATAAATGTCATTGTGATTGCTTATTAATTATTTGAATATTTTTTGTAATTACTTTACTGATTTTTACAATATTTACGAAATACATTTTGAAAAAATTATTCATTTTGTGCTCATAATTAAATGTTTTGTTTGTATCTATATTTTGGAATGATAATTATTTTAAGTTATTTAAATGTAATATTAAAAAAATATATACAACATAATTCTACACATTGCTTCAATAAGAAAGTAACAACCAAGAGCGAGCGAGCGACCAAGGATAAGAAAGAGAGAGAGAGAGAAAGAGAATGAAATACAGCATGGAGTTTCGCAGTAGCACACTGCGCAGGCCAACTGCTTCGCTTCGTGAATCAACCGGATTAGTAACGCACCGTCGTGGAAACTCGCTCTATTTTCCTTGCGATGTAAAATTTCAAGATCTACAACTTTTGTCCGAAACTTTTTTCGAAATTCCGCGTCGTTTTCGAGATAAAACCGAAAAACAACCCGAAATTCGAGTTCCTGAGGCCAAAGTACCCCTAAAAGTGCAATCGGCAGGACACTGGAAAACTTTTTGATTATTTGGCCCGGTTGATTGGAATAACTAAACACAGATGTAAAATAGTTTCAACTTTGCAGTAAAATCGGATCCATTGATTGGTCAATGTGATTCATTGTATAACCTACAAAATACAAATAATTTTCAACTACTGAGTACTTATACAAATAGTTTAAGTAACACTAAAAATATGCTTATTTACCTCTTTATTCAAAGTGAATCGCTTAATTTCCAAAAGATAACATGTATATTACGTACAGTGCGATCATCATTGTTTGACCGTGCCGCTCCTAGAACAGTACTACTGTTCCGCATCCTTAAAATGAAAATTATGCTATATCCAGTGACGTAAATGCAGATATTAAAATAAATACTACCATAAATGACAAAAACTTTGGTGAATGACGAATTGTGTATTATGTAGACGTACAAAAACTTCAATAATTGTAATTTAGTCTTTCTTAAGACTAAAGGGAAATTGTTATAAGGTATGTAAAAATTTGGTTAAAAATTATTATTTATTATTTTAATTGATATTACAGATTTTCTGGATTTCCAAGGCGTATTTCTGGTGTATTAAACCAATACATGGTATTTACTAGTCAAATTCAAGTTTTGTAAGTGCTTTTATATACTAGTAATATTTAAAACAAATTTTGCTTTTTAACCTCAATTTCGTTACGAGAATAATGTACAGTTTAGAGAGTAAAAACTGTTTAGGTGAGCGTTTAATGATTTTTTTGTTTATATTGACATGAGTGGTTTGAAATAGGCAATAATGCATGAATTTTGTTGTCAGGTTGAAAATGAATAATCGAAAGGTAATTCATAGCCAAGGGCGGCAAATTATCTACAATGTGTACCAATTTATGAAAAAAGAAAAAGAAGGAACGATGACAATGCCATTATCCCAATTACAAGAATGTGTTGCTGAAGAAACCGTTCTAGACAAGCTACTAGTTGAAAATGGTCATGCTGTCCTTCGTCTCCCTTTGTACCACTCTGAATTAAATCCCATTGAAAAATCGGATAGCAGTGAGGAATGTGACATTTCAAATGGAAGGTGTTAAGCAATTGGCAACGAAGAATTGAAAAAAATTACAGCTGAGAACTCGAAGAAAGCGTGTGAATATGTGGGGAGTGAATATTTAAAAAAAGGAGTGATATTGGATGATGTTACCTTTACAATGACATTAAAACATTTAAATGAATTTTTAAAATGAATTTGTCATTAATCAGAAATCAATGTATGATATATTTGTTAAATAATATTAGTGAAAACAAATTACATGTATGACTGGTTAGTTTATTATAAATGCATACATTCAACATATTCAGCACAAGTCAGGTACACCATTTTTGCTGACCACCTTTGAATGTACACTGGTGACCATCACAAATACATTATAATGGAAAAAAAGAACTTATTTAACTTAATGCTAGATATCACTTTTGCATTGCATTCTAATTTCTGAACAAAAACTTATTTCAGATTATATACCACTGATTTAGCCCTTCTCATATGGAACTAGTCACCATGTCTACTTTATGATGTACCTATTGTTTTTTAAGATAACTCAAATCTGTATATATTGATCTAAAGCACAGCAAATAATGAATTAATAATGCATTGTTTTTTTAGATCTCAAACGTGCATGTAAATGAGATCAATTCAGCTAAAGTATAGTAAATAATGAGTAAAGATTTTCAATTAGTGCACATATTATTTACATACAAATATAACGATATTATATGTATTTTTAACGATATTATATGTTTATATTACAGTTAAAAATAGAAAAATAAAATTAAACTTGGCAATTATCTATAAAACAATTTCAAAGTGACCACCATTGTTTACCCATGAAAATGACTAACAATGTGTCGGCATAAAACATCACCATCATCTAATTCGATGTTCTGAAAGTGATGTTGATATTCTTCAACACATAATCGTACTGAATACTTCGCCGTTTCGGAAATAAGCTTCCAAAATAAACTTGTCTTGTTCCACAGTAAAAGGCATTATAACCTAAAAAAATTTATATACGAAAAAGGCGTAAAATACACGAATAAATTTACCTTGAAAGTCCTGGTTAATTTATTAATGAGTTTTGAAAAAAACTATTTTATTGTAATACAAATGTAGATAAAGGAATAATTGAAAAAGGAAAAATCCATGTACGTTTATGAAATGTCAATCGAAGATGAAATAAATATTTGTGGCTAATTTCACTAGTAACTTGGAATAAACTTTTGATAAAAATTCTGTAAAAAGCAGTTTTTTTTCGGTCATTCATTGTTGATATCCCGGTATTTGAAGTTGCGTAAATTATCAGCTGTTCAAACTGCTTACTCACAGACATGTAAGAAACAAGCCTAGACCTACGTTTTAAAAATCTTAAACCGTACGTATCTTAGCCATGAATCATAAACCGTACGTATCTCATTCATGAATCATAAGACACCTATCGCAATTACGACCATAGCGAAGTAGTGTCTATTTCCTGTGCTTTACAAATAAACCGGGTGCAACCTTCAGGCAACTAAATAGAGTAAAAGAATGGAACTTAAATCTACGGTAACCTAGGTTACCGTAGATTACTACTAATAATAGAAGTTTTCTTATAAAATATCTTTATTATTGTTATTAATATTTGGGAGATGCCAAGATATTTTACACTGCATTCGGGAACTGTATTTAAATACGCAGATGAACACGCATTCTTTTGTTGTATAGTAAGTACTGTGTAGATGCCCTTTAGCCTCAGGGATCAATTACGGAAGCGCATTCATTCTACCTTTTGTGATCTTCACTCGATTGTGTTTATTATTGTTTCTCAATGTGCATTAATATTTACATAGTAAAATTTGCGGAATTTATGTTTTCTACGTGTTCAATATGATGATAAATGGAATGATTAAAATTAAGATTTAAGATTATTCATTTTGGAATTTTGAACTTTCAAGCTTTAACCAAATAATTACATTTATTATTGAAATTTTAAGTAACCAAGATTGCGTATCACTTCGCTTCGAAAGCAAATGTATTTGTTTCTGAACTTTAAAATAGTTGCAGATTTTACTCTTTGAATTCTTTTTTTATTATAATATATAGTTTTAATGAACTTCGAGTGTATTATTTCGTTAGTGTATGTAGGGTAAATACGCCTAAATGGTACCCTGATTGAATTTCGCGCTTACCGCCACATTGGCGTCGTGATAACTGCAGCAATAGGGATCTATAGTTGCATATTAACCACAGACAGATTGTGCATCGTTTGCCGTTATTGCAGCGGAAAATAATTAAAAGGTTAGTATTTCTTCCACTGTTTAATAATATTGTGCTTCTATTTACAATGTTTTAAGTAACTAACTGTTGTTATTGATCCGTATGTAGTTATTACGTCTTAAAGGCGTGCACTTTAGCAGCAGTTTAGTGAATAGAAACTTAGGTTATGTGGTGTTTTTTTCTTACTGTGTACACAAAATTAAGTCAATACTCATGAGCCTAAATCATACCCTACGTTTGTATGCAAATCGTACCTGTACGATTTAAGATAAAATTGATTTTAGGATTGCGGTTTCTTTCATAATCTCTTTACGAAAGGAAAATTAGGTATTAAGAGGTATTTATTTTCTTTTATTCCAGATGATGACAACAAAAAGAAAGTACAACTGTTGGGCAGAGGCCGATATGCAAGAGGGTTTTAAAAAATATCACATCAAAATGATGGGATTTAATGAAGCTTGTGTTTACAAAATTCCTTAGTCCACGTTTAGAAGTGTAAAAAAATATTAACAAATATAATAACATTGGACGACAAGAAGACTTAACGTATGAGATGGGGGCCGGATTGGTGCAGCGTATTTTAGAGTTACAATCCTGTTTTTTTGGTCTGACAGTTAAACAACTACGTAGCCTAGCTTTTCAACTGGCCGAAAAGTATGATCTTCAACATCAATTTAATAAAGAAAAGAGGTTAGTGGGTTGGAAGTGGTATTATAAATGTTTAAAGGATCACCCTGAAATATCGTGGCGTAAACCAGAAGAAACATCAACCGCACGTTGCAGAGGGTTTAACAAGCAAAGCGTAATGGACTTCTTTGATAAATATGAACAAATTATAGACCAAGAGAAAATTTCACCGCAAAAATAATAAATCTTTAATGTTGATGAAACTCGTTAAGTACCGTCCATAAACTATCGAAAATTTTGGTCAAGAAGGGTAAACACCAAGTGGGTGCTGTTACAACCGGTGAAAGAGGTTCAAACACAACATGTGTATGTTCCATGAATGCTTACGAGGAGTTTATACCTTCGATGGTTATCTACAAACGACAACGTTTGAATGACCTATTGAAACGAGATGGACCTCTAAACACTTTTTACACTTGTTCCGACAGCGGATGGATCATAAGTGAACTATTTTTAGAATGCATGCAACACTTTATATGCTGCTCTGGCCATTCCACTCACATCAAAAACTTCGATGCAATAAGGCTTGCTAGAGATTATGGAAATATAATGCTATCTTTACCAGGACAAGCATTGGCCAGACTTCAGCCCCTGGATAAGCCTTTTATATCGCGATTCAACCATCCACTTCTAACCAATTTGCAAGTCAACTTGGCACACCTACCGCCTTAAAAATGTTGTTATCAATTATAAATCGTCTTCAGGAATTATCTCCAATTCCTATAATTCCTATGGTACAAAAGAAATGGCCAGAAGAAAATGAAAAGGAAAAAGTAAAAATTATTTTAAATCTAGAAAAGTACGGAAAAAGAAATAAACAGCAGCTGGAACTTAAAACTGGCACTAAAAAGCAATAGAAGGGAAATTTAAAAGAAAGCTGGTACTGCATACTGTGTGAAGAAGATAGACAAGAAAATATGATTTAATGCAGCAACTGTAAGGGGTATGGGTGCATAATTTGTGCGCAGGTGTTGATAAAGGGGCACCCATTATAAATGTGACAAATGCATCTAAATTCTCTAGGTTCGATTTAGGAATATGGAGGTACAAGTTAAAAATAATGATCTTATTTCGTACCTTTTACGATTTTTTTATAATTTTCCCGTTTTAAGTAGTTCGTGTTCTTTTTTGTAATTTTAATTAATAAAACTGTTAAAGCAATAAATAACTATTTAATTGGTCGGTTTGAATTTTTCTGGGCGTTTCTAGTTCTTCATACATAAAAAAATTCCTTAGGGGTTACGACGTAAGCACATTTACACTAATATTATATTGTATGATTTTCCCCTTATCTTACGGCTTTATTATTATTTACGGTTCATATAAATTAGTAGACAATAGCAACTTTGGGTACGTTCTCGTTGTTAATTGTTTAATAGTAAATTTTCGAATTATACGGTCTTGCAGTGAAGACGATTTCTTATTATTTATTTATGATTTTCGATTTAACGTTTTTTAAGAGATTTCACTGTTTGTTTCTTTGGTATTTTTTTAATTAAGATTAAAATTTTTGAAAATTTATAAGATTAACGTAAAGTAAAATTGAAGTAAATAAAACTGATGACTTTTACAGTTGACCTTGTCGCATGCTATTTTGTTTTTATTGCGTGCGAATATTTTGAAGCTTTTACAGAATACACAGGGCCAGTAGCTTTGTCTGATTTCCCTGGTTAACGCTACGAAAGGTAAGCAAGTTGTTGGTATTTGGTACTTAGATGCTAATGCTGTTACTTGGTAGGTAACAGCCTATTTGGTTGAATGTGCAGAATACATAAAGACATTTTCACATTTCCCAATAACCAATCTTTGGGGCACCTTAAAACTGATATGAAGGGTGCCAGCTCAATTTTAAATTGTTCGCTCATTATTATAAGAACTTGTTCAGGTAGGAAAATTAAAAAAAGGCCAACCATAAAAAAAAATATTTTAGTACTCCGTTATTAAGATAAATTTATGTTGCATTATGCTTAAGATCTAATACTTTATGTCAGTAACTTAACTTTAACTGCAAATCAATGCTAAGCTGTCATTAATTACATAACAATATATTCTATCTTCGTACTAATGACCAAAGGACAAATGTGCATAGAATATGTTTTCTAAATTTTATAATTTTATTGCAACCCTAATAAATAAATATAAAAGTCTAGGCTTAAACTAAATTAAATTTGATACGATAGTGTAGAAATGTTCCCATTTCCGTTAACGTATATAAATTTAATAGTATTTAATTTATTCAACTTAGTAGAAAAGAATGTTCGATATATAAATATTAAATCACTATAATTTATTATCTATCCATCATCATGAATGTGACGGGTGTAAATTTTTTTGTAGATTTTACTTCTAAAAAATCAATTAATTTGTAAAAATTATTAATTTCTTACCTTTGATTGAAGAAGTGTTACAAACAAGTCTTCAGTATATCGTTTTTCCTTGCTTACGATTCTACGACACATTCTTAAAGGTGTGACGTACAAATTTTCCCGTAAACTTTCCGTTTCCATTAAAGATAGTTGTTCAAACGACACGTTGGGCTTTTCAAGATTTCTACACTCAGAAGAACATTTAGTACACTTATCATTATGCGCTTTTTTAAATGATATACATCTACGAATTGTGGTAATAAAATTTGTAGATGATTTACTATCTGCATTAACACTTTTGGAACGAAGTGCGTTTTGCTTTGAAAATGTTTCCAACGCGCCTGCGGCGACAATATTGTTCCCATTTTTCAACGACATTTTTACATCTTCAAATACCACCTTATCCGTTTCTAATTAAAAGAGAAACTGGTTAGATTCATGTATGACTAGTTAATGCACAATTAGTAATTCAAAAATAGCAGGGACAATATTTCGAAATCATTATTTAGAGAAATAGGAAAGGTTAAAAATTTGAATATATCCGTGAAGAGGGTTATTGATTTTTATACCTGATATTAAATTTTTAAACGCGGTGCTATTTTTTTCTAAATAATTTATTGAACTTTATTATCGATTATAAAATTCTTTGTTGAATGCAAATTAAGGTGTTAAGTAGGTAGTGTTTATTTTAATAAGCTGTATTTTGGTTGATTTTGTGTGAAAGTGTTTGACTATTGGCAATAAATGTACGTGAAGGCTATAATGAGTATCTTCTGTGGATAATTAAATGTAATAAATATGAAGGTTATTAATGCGTGTTTGTATGTTCAAGATTTTTGGCGACAATACAGCTATTACCTTTACCTTGTATTAAAACACGTTATTCATCATCTATTTCACATTAAAGTGGATATTTTAGAAACTGCCTGGGACTTAATATTAATTTTTAACTATTCATACAATTTACAAATTTAAATTAGTAATTACTAAAAAGAAGTATTCTCATTACAGGTATTGCATAAATAGGTGAAAGTTAAGCCCAATCAAATATTTAAATTAATTCACACAAAAAAAGGGGATCTCTGCTAAGGTTACGTAATCAGGAGAGCAATTATCTTTTCTAGAAGGAAAAACACTGCGCACTGAGTAATTAAACTGTACTACTTTAGTTAGTAATCTTTTCATTATGAACTTTAATGTTCCAACATTACAAGAAATACTTACCTTAACGATAAAGCGTACAACGTCCTTCCAGTAGGACTTTTTTTTCAAGACTACATAATCTACGTCTCTAGACAAGTCAGCGCAAGTTTAAACGACGTCAAATATTTCAATATTTAGTAGTTGTTTCGGAGATATGGGACGAGCGCGACGTGTTGGTCTACGTGATGTTCATGTGGCTAAAGCCTCGCTCACATTCTGCTGAACTGCATGGTATGAGTTTGGAACAGTTCAGTAATAGACATAAATATCGTTCGATACAACAGAACTGTTTTCAAGATAGTCTCTGAAACTGTTCTTTATTTTATTTTCATTTAACTTGAATCTTGCACAAAGTTTAGAAATCTCAGGTTCAGCGTATCCAATGGGATTTGATGTCATCCAGTTGATACTTTCCAGTACTTTTAGTTCAGAGATAAATGAATCGTATTCTGCTTCTGCTTGTTGACGAGAGGGGCCTACAGATGATTTTGATTCGTTACTGCTTCTGGTTGTTAAGAGCCTTCTTTTCATATTATTGATCAAACTTGACAACAGTTATTGGTGGTTAATAGATACCAGTTTGCCACTTTCTGTTATCGGGACGCCACTAATGTTACCTGCAGTTAGTACCATTTTAGTCTCAAGGCATTTAGCCCCAAGTTTATCTTTAAGTAATTCAAAAAACATCATATTCCTTCTAATGATTTTGTCTGCATAGACGACTATTGTATTTCGGTTTTGGAGGCTTTCAGATAACATTGAAAGTTCGGCTAATACGCCCTACATTATTGCCAAATCAGATAAGAATTGGGACGATGAAAGACGCTACGAAATTTGATGCAGCGAAAACAGGCAACGTCTGGAGTAAGGCGATTTTTGAGGATGAATGTAGTACGGCGGTGTGTTGGGAGAGAGTGGTGGCGTCAGAAAATGCTGCAATTAAAGTTAAATGGGACATTGATTCGATGATAACCCATAGTTTTACTTAATAACTAAAACCCTGACAGCACGGCAGTGGATCCGACAAATTTACAGTTGATAACGCATCGTCTTTGGCAGGACAAAAGTAAGCTTACCGTAAAGTCCTGCCAAGAGAACTGCAGTACTGCCCGAAGGACTGTATATGAAAACTTTGAAAGAATTTGCGTCCTGATGGCAGGACCAAATAGATGTACAAAAGTCCTTATAGAAGGATGTTCCACCAGGATATATGCTTGTACGCTGTATCATTAATAACTAAAATTTGAAGAAAATTGAACGGCCAGTATACAGCGTGTCTCATAACTCCGTGTAGATACCTCTCATATGTACGCTGAATTGTTTAAAGCATATTATGAGAAATATTATTTACAAATCCCTAATGCCAGCTACATATGTGTTTGCTCTTTATAAATGTGGGTTTAAGTTTAATTACCTACCTTGTACTGATAAGTTACATTTTACGGCAAACTTTATTCAGTTTACGCAGGTCGATTGACATTTATGTAAAGTAATTATTAAATGTAATAATGTGCCATTGTCGTTTGCATTTTGAATTTTCCTTAAACTGCTATGTATATATATATATATATATATATATATATATATATATATATATATATATATATATATACAGGGTGAGTCGTTAAGAATGGGAAATCTGGAAACTGGCAATAGTAGAGCCGAAACTATGAGGATTAAGCGCAACATGCCTTATACAAATGTTGCTCGTTTAAGAGATAAAGGGTGTTCAAGTTAATAATTTTATTTCTAAATTTTCCATTAACTCAGTAAGTTTTTATAGAATCAACTTGAAAATTTTTGTATAGAATCTCTAGGAAAGCTTATTTCGTCAGTAAACAAAAAGTCGGAAAAAAAAATTAAGATTTTGAACGGTTACATTGAGAATCAATTGGCAAAAAACTAGACGCGCTAAGAAGTCTCGAGGTAGTAGCGCTTGTACACGTTGAATATGAAACGGTTACAATTGCTGCTCTTTTAGAATTTTAAATTCACTGAAGTTGCTTACATTCAATACGTTGGCAATTCTTCGAGTACTTGTTTCAGGTGACTCCGAAACTATATCGAGAACTGCTGCTTCTAGTTGCACAGTTCGTACTTCTCGAGGGCGCCCACAGTTCGTTTCATAAATTTACATTTTCGCGTAAACGTTGGTGAAGGCGAGCTAATATTATGTAATGAGGTATCCTAAGATCTGGATACAACCCATTTCCGCATTAGCAAAATTTATATATATATATATATATATATATATATATATATATATATACATTGTTCAGTTGTGAAAAAATCTTCTGCACCCAACTTAATGAACATGGGGCAATTTGGTCATTCTTATTTTCCTCAATTTTTAATGTAACATTGTTGTATATTCTTTAAAATTTATGTTTTTTTTTCAGGTGTAAATATGTCGTTTACAAATAAGAAATCGAGAGGTGCAGTAGATTCTGCTGGGCCGAAATGGACAAAGAATTTAACAGCAACTACAAAACGTCGCCCCTCTATACCACAAGTGAAAAATCAGCTAAATGTGACCTTCTGCAGAATGTCATTAAAAAGGGACATTGTTGGTAGATTTTTGGGATTATATGACCAAGTGAAAGGTAGAGCTGACAGAATAAACAAGATCTCTGAAGAATTGATGTTGCTGTGAGAGAAACTGAGCTTCCCTCTTCTATCTAAGCAGTAAGTTACAGCTAGGGCTGACAAACTCATTAAACTGTTTGAAAAATATCGAAAGAGACCTAATGAAAGATTTGGAATATGCGTCAGTAATGTCTTTGACATTAGAAAACAGTATCAGAATTGGCTTAGCAGTGAAGACAAAGAACTTTATAGAAAACAAATGGAATCCGGAGGCACAGTAGGATACACAACTGAGAAACTGGCTGCTATGTCAACAATCCATCCATCAAAAAGAATAAGAAGCTCACCAAAGTCATCAACAAGCAAATTGGAAGTTGATGAACAGGGAACTAACAACAGTAGTTCTAGTACAAAACATCACTTCTGATATTGATATTGCAGAAGAACATGAATCGATGAAACGAAAATACCAATAAACTACTGTTGCAGCGAAACTGGTTTCAAAGTTATCCTTATCGACAATGAAAACATCAAAAATTCTTAGCAATTTATCTCAAGAAGGTACGGGTGTGGCCACACCATCACAATCAGGCATTTGGCGTCGAGGGGTCAAGAATGCAGAAATAGTCAAGAAACGCATGAGAGAAATAATTCGTGCTTACATTTTGATGGAAAGAGAATTAATAATAAAGAATATCAGGCCGTGTGTCTGAAGAACTCCGCAAGAACTCTCAATCTTGCCATTTTATGTTGTGCAAGCGGATCAGCTGAGGACATCTGTATTCCATTGAAAGACCTGCTAGATGAGTATAATGCAAGGCCAAATGTCAAAATGATTATTTCAGATACTACAGTAGTCAACACAGGTCGCAAAAATGGTGTTGTTGTTAGACTTCAGAATCAGTTTAGAGAAAAGGGTCTAGCTGAGCCTCAGTTTATTGGATGCCAACATCACATTCTCGATTTGATTCTCCGGCACTTTATGGATTTCATTTTCCCAACAAATTCACAGTCACCCAATATCAATTATCAGTTTATTGAAGATGTCTTGGAAGGCTATGAAGAATTGAAACAAAGGTATTCTGGTGAGAAAATCATACCGAAATGCAAGAACTTAGGATGGCGAGATGACTTCAGATTCCTTTTTGAGCTATGTCAAGCTTATAAATTCTATCAACAAGAGAGGAAATGGCCTCAATTGAAATGGAAGAAGCTACCCCGCCTTCATAGCGCCAGGTGGAATTCGAGGGCTATTTTTGCACTCATTGCGTTTTTCCTAATTCCAAAATGGAGAGAGCTAAACTAGAAGTGACTTGTAACTTCATAGCTGGTACATGGGTACATATACGATGAACTTTATTGTGCTATTTCCAAATTGAAATGTCCTAAGGTTTTACGGTGTTTTTCCAATCACTGGGTCAACGAACAATCTGTGCTTGACGTGCCTCGTTCAAATATAGTCGCCGAGCGAGCTGTGAAGCTAATGGAGGAGATCCATAATACATGTAAAACAGATAAATATCTGAACACAAAGTTTTTAAATAGTAATTCACAACTTTAAATAAGTATATTTCATTTATTGGACTACATAAGTTTTTTTCAAATAAAGAAAGTTTAAGTAGCATAAATTTGTTTTGCTTCCTTAACCTAAAAATGCATCCTCTTAGGTGCGGGAGGTTTTTTCAAAAACGGCGAAAATTAATATTATTTGTGGGAACTAGAGCCTAAAGTTCATCATTTTGTGGCACAGGCTTTTAAATCTGAAAAATATATAGGGTGTTTGTAAATAAGTGCGAAAGGTTTTAGAGTGTGATTACCGATGTTATTTTGTTAAAAAGTTCCTATAAATGTAGGTCGTTTTGGAGCGATAAATGTACATGTTTTTGGGGTGATATGATTATTTCTACTTGTACCAGTGGCGTTCGTGCGTGAATGCTACAACTTTTTAAATAAAACAAAATGGTGCACCACTGACTTTTTCCCGACATTGTTGTAGAAATTCTAAATTAAATTGGTCTCTTGAATTCTTTCGCAGAACACGCGGTTTTTGAGCAAAAGATAAAACCATTTTTATTGCAAATTGTGTATGTTTAATTTCTATTAATACATTATCCAGTAGGTTGCTGTACATTTTTAAATAAAATACAACCATCCCGTCAAAATGCATTTTTTTATTATTAGTTTGCTACAAAGTTAATGTCAATAAGTGAACAATTTTCTTGTCTTCAAAAAAAAAAATTTTGCTAATGCGGAAATAGGTTGTATTCAGATCTTAGGATACCTCATTACATAATATTAGCTCGCGAAAATGGTAAATTTATGAAACGAACTGCTATCTGTGGGCGCCCTCGAGAAGTACGAACTGTGCAACTAGAAGCAGCAGTTCTCGATATAGTTTCGGAGTCACCTGAAACAAGTACTCGAAAAATTGCCAACGTATTGAATGTAAGCAACTTCAATCAATTTAAAATTCTAAAAGAGCAGCAATTGTAACCGTTTCATATTCAACGTGTACAGGCGCTACTACCTCGAGACTTCTTAGCGCGTCTAATTTTTTGCCAATTGATTCTCAATGTAACCGTTCAAAATCTTAATTTTTTAAACGGCTTTTTGTTTACTGACGAGATACCTAGAGATTCTATACGAAACTTGCATAACAATCACTTATGGGCTGATGAAAATCCACATGGAATCTTTCAAACTCACTTTCAACATCACTTTTCAGTAAGCGTGTAGCGTAGAGTACTTGATGCTGTTTTAATTGATCCATATTTGCTCCAATTACGATTAAATAGTGAATCTTATCATCACTTCCTACAGGAAGATTTACTTGCACTTCTTAAAGAAATTCCCCCAATCCATTTTAGCATTAATGTACGTCGTCACTTAGATACAGTATATCCAAATAGTTGAATAGCTAGGGGAGGTACGTAACATTGGCCAACTCGGTCGCCAGAATTAACTCTCTTAGATTTCTGCATTTGGGGTTTTCTTAGATCATTAGATCACAGTCCCGTTGAAAATGTTGAAGACCTTAGGAGTCGAATTACAGGCGGTTGTGAGATAATAGGAAATAAAGTAGGAACATTTAAGCGAATACGATAATCAATGAAGCGAAGAGTTAACTCTTTGTATCACGTGTGAGGGAGGTAATTTTGAACATCCGTTGTAGGTTTGCGCCTATTTAAAATTATTTTTATTACTGTTGTTTCGTGTTATTGTTTTGCCTTAATGTTACTGTATAGATAATAAAACTTGTTAGAAATATTGACAGCAACCTACCCAAAGCGTTTTGTAAATTTCGGGTCAATATCTTTCAAAATTTGTGAAATAATTAATAAAAATAAAAAAAAAATTTAATCTAACATTCTGTATCTCGGAAACGGAGCATATTCCGATCTACGTTTATAGGAACTTTTTTTCTCAAAATACTTCGGCAACCACCCCCTAGAATCTTTCGGGCATATTTACAAACACCTTGTATATGTATATTTCAAATTTGACTACACCACATGATTCACAATTGTTATAAATAGAAACACTCCAAATTCCATAAAAAAGATATTCCTTAACAAAGTTATAACAACATTAATTGTTAAAACAAGGTATTTAAATCTATTTTTCACGTAGATTGCAGACAAATTAGAAAACTGGCAAAACGGCAAATACGAAGTCTTACATCACTGTAAGTAACTTATTTCGTTCTGAAGTTATAACTCCTGAAAATATGATAAAATGGTATTGTTTAATTAAATTTTTTAATGAACTGGAGAGCATCCCCTGTATATAGTATTTTATAAGGACTTAAATAAAAATGTACTCGGGACATTGTACGTTAGCTAATTATGACACAAAGCTTAAAAATTGTGTGAGCTTTTTAAATAACTACCTTGACTATTTTTAGTGCAAACCCTAAATAATTAGCAGATTTTGTTTAATCTGAATACGCCACGCGATATTATAACCGTTTCGTACAAAATTTCGTTGAAATGATTTTGCTAATAGAGCACTTAATTACAAATTACTTTTTAAATAAAGGTTAGGTAGGTACTCCTGTGTAACCCACATAAAAATTAAATGTCATAATATGTTTTAAAAGATCAATGTCTGCTCTAATTACATGCGGAGTTACAAATTCATAGATTTGGTAGTAACCTCAAATAGATTTTTGAACTATGACGAAAAATGATAATATTTTATCTAAAAGTACAAATATTTCAAAAACCATTATGTTTAGCTATACGACATGTTTGAGAAAGTTGTTGATTTTCAGAATAGAAACGAAATCCGCAAAAAATTCTATACCATTCCACTTAAAATAAGAAAGATAGGTTTATGTACCGCTGATATGGGACACTCCGTATAAGCGAAATAATTTTAGGTTATAGTGTGCTTGAATTCAAGCAACTATTGTATGTTTTTTTCTACTGTGCACAGTTTAGCCGCAAATTTACTTTTGCGCCCTAATAAGCAACCCTGTATATACGAGTTAATAATTTGAGACTAGTGCTAACTGAAAGAATTTAAATTTACTTATATACTATCCAAGTAGCGAGTGGTGGGAACTTGTGTAGAATTAAATATTCTTTAAAAACGTGGCATTTTAGTTTGTCATTCTATATATGAACCAATTTTAACCACAATTTGATGAAATATATAACTATTTTAAGTAGCAACTCTAAATATACAGTTCCATTATGCTTAAAACGTATAAAAATGTTGAAAAAATGTCGTAGGTTTTTCGCAAAAACGACACCTGCGTGCTTTGCCCATAAGAAGTTAAAAGGAGAGAAATAGAGGCTGATAATAGAAGAAACATCGTTACAAAAGGTGAAAGTGACTAGAACTAAACTAAATAATATTAAATTTGTATGTATATTTAACATTAACTTAACGATTGTGCAATGAATAACTGACGTGATTAATAATTAATCGGTGTAGTATCTATATACGAATCTTTACATGTAAATGTTTAATGAGTCTTAATTAATGTGCTTTTAAAAACTTGATGTACTCCATTTATTACGAAAGATTAGTGTCTATATGCTCTTGATTCGCCCCATTTACTGGTGGTTTGGTAATTACAAACTGCTTGTTAAAACAAGAGGCAAACCCAGTAGATTTTAATTCATGATAAGAAAATCGTGAGCACCCTACATAAACAGTTTTATTCTTTTTTCAAGGCCTTAAGCTAGCAGATTTTATTTATTAAATTAAATAAGCACAAAAAGTGGTTTTATAAAGTTCTTCATTAATTCTTACACATGATTTATGTGACATAATGCTTTTAGGTAAAAATAATAATGAAACAAAATTTGAATTTTAAAAGTGGTCGCTAACGCTCAACCCTACAAATTTATTTCTTTTTGTAATTTTATGTTATATAGTGCCTAAGATCTATCGTTTATTGCCATGTTTCAATCTATTCAAATCATATGTTAGATAGTATCGTATAAAGACGTCGTTTCAGTCGATAATTTTTATATTCCTCTAAGTCAAATTTGATAAATTCAACTTCTTGTAAAATAATATTCTTTTGTGCTATGTTAATCTTACGCATTTTTGTAGCGATACAATCTATGTACCTTTAAACCATCATTTAAAATTTAAAGCAGTGCAAAAATTATATGTTTTTATTTTCAAATCTAATTACATATTGCAATATAACATTATGCCCTAATGCATTAACTGGACCTGGAAACCAATCTAATACGATTGAATGTTTTTGAAGCATAAATTCCATTTAGTAGGAAAAAATAAGAAAATTCGCTTAAATAGTCAAAAAAACGGAATATTATGCAAAAAATAACACGGTATTAAATTGTATGGAACATTAAATACACAAGTTCGAGTAAGGTTCGCTAGGTTTAGTATAATATTGTTGACTTTCAGTTAGAACTAAATTATACAAAACTACAATAGTATTTAGATATAATCAAGCTATGCAGCTGGATTTCACATAATTTGAGGCAAACACAACAGAAGAATCGTAAGAGTTAACCAAAAAACGCCGTGAAAATACCACAGAAGTTATTCAAATTTAGTGAATAAGAATCCATTGCTTGTCAGTAGAACAGGGACACTTACGCCGCCATTTTGTTTTTTGTGAAGTCATAGGCCCCGCTCATTTTCACCCGCCCATTTCACATCCCTTTCTGACGGTCTCGTTACGGGGTCCATTTTCAACCCCTTGATGAAATTTTCACCCCTAATTAGAGCCCTTTTGACTGTATTAAGAGCATTTCGGCAGTTCAGTCACTGGAAGTTGGGCAAATGCGTGCGCAAAAGGTGTTTTGATTGGTGATCCTAAGGGCAGACTACGCCCCTTTTACCGGATTGTTCGTGCGTGCGCCCGTTCCTCTGGTTTCTGGTTGGTTCTTAGCCCCGTCCAGCCTCTGAGCTCTGATTGGAGGCCTAAGGTTCTGCGTTCTGATTGGTTATGGCGGGAAATCTTAAAATTTCTAATAAGAGGCCTTAATGCAAACTTGTAACACAGCTATAAGCACGTGTGTTAGGGTCTGCGCCTTCTTGCCATGGCCCGCTTGGCAGGCAATAGTATTATGATAAGGTGGCCTAATGCTAACTTGCAAGACAAGTATAACAACTTGTGTTAGGACCTGCAACCTCCAATCGTGACCACCTTGTTGTGAAATCTGAATTTGTTTGTAGCGCCATCTAGTGGTATATTTTGAAAGTAGCGAGTGTTTTTTGTAATAGATCATTCAAGCCACTCTATCTCCTCCCTCTCTCACCCCCTCTCTCACTCCATCACCCCTACCCTCTCCTCCCCTCCCCTCGCTCTATCCCCCTCACTCCCACCCCACCTCTACCCTCCTCCCTACCCCATCTCCCTCCCACCCTCTTTTCCTCTCCCACCTCCCCACTCTCTCCCACCCCCTCCCTCTCCCTTTCCCTCTCCCTCTCCCTCTCCCTCTCCCTCTCCTCTCCCTCTCCCTCTCCCTCTCCCTCTCCCTCTCCCTCTCCTCTCCCTCTCCCTCTCCCTCTCCCTCTCCCTCTCCCTCTCCCTCTCCCTCTCCCTCTCCCTCTCCCTCTCCCTCTCCCTCTCCTCTCCCTCTCCCTCTCCCCTCCTCCCCTCTCCCTCTCCCTCTCCCTCTCCCTCCCTCTCCCTCCTCCCTCTCCCTCTCCCTCTCCCTCTCCCTCTCCCTCTCCCTCTCCCTCTCCTCTCCTCTCCCTCTCCCTCTCCCTCTCCCTCCCTCTCCCTCTCCCTCTCCCTCCCTCCCTCTCCCTCTCCCTCTCCCTCTCCCTCTCCCTCTCCCTCTCCCTCTCTCCCTCTCCCTCTCCTCTCCTCTCCCTCTCCCTCCCTCCCCTCCCTCTCCCTCCTCTCCCTCTCCCTCTCCTCTCCCTCTCCTCTCTCCCTCTCCCTCTCCCTCTCCTCTCTCCCTCTCCCCTCTCTCCCTCTCCTCTCCCTCCCTCTCCCTCTCCCTCCTCCCTCTCCCTCTCTCCCTCCTCCTCTCCTCTCCCTCTCCTCTCCCTCTCCCTCTCCCTCTCCCTCTCCCTCCTCCCTCTCCCTCTCCTCTCCCTCTCCTCTCCCCTCTCCTCTCCCTCTCCTCTCCCTCTCCCTCTCCCTCTCCCTCTCCCTCTCCCTCTCCCTCTCCCTCCTCCCTCTCCCTCCCTCCTCCCTCTCCCTCTCCCCTCTCCTCTCTCCTCTCTCCCTCTCCCTCTCCCTCTCCTCTCCCTCTCCCTCTCCCTCTCCCTCTCCTCTCCCTCTCCTCTCCCTCTCCCTCTCCCTCTCCCTCTCCCTCTCCCTCTCCCTCTCCCTCTCCCTCTCCTCTCCCTCTCCCTCTCCCTCTCCCTCTCCTCTCCCTCTCCTCTCCCTCTCCCTCTCCCTCTCCCTCTCCCTCTCCCTCTCCCTCTCCCTCTCCCTCTCCCTCTCTCTCCTCTCCCTCTCCCTCTCTCCCTCTCCCTCTCCCTCTCCCTCTCCCTCTCCCTCCTCCCTCTCCCTCTCCTCTCCCTCTCCCTCTCCCTCTCCCTCTCCATCTCCCTCTCCCTCTCCCTATACAAATATATAACTCATATTTACCTTTCCCTTTTACAGACTCGTTAGAGCGACCTTACATATACGAATTTATATAAAACGATGTTTATTATTTACAACATTTTTATGGAATGCAGTTATTATTATTAAACAGTTATACAATTTCATTAATATGAATTGGAAAGTAGCAATCACCCATTGACATCGTGTTAATTAATTAATGTGTTTACAAATATTTTTAAACTTTGCTGCTGCAAAATACATTAAGGTCTAAATTAAATATTAGGTGAAGTCATAATAATTTCTACCCTGATGCAATGGTGCTTTTTATATAGGCAGATTATCTTTCTAAACGGTCAGCACCTATACATTCGAAAAAATTATGCCTGATTTACTTGCATGTTCAATTACACACATGTACTTCACGTTATATTGACTTTTACTAGCTGGGATTTAATAACAATCCTAATTAAACACTTTCAATTTTTCAAATCTGAAATAAGAATGACTTAATTTAGCTTATTTGAAATTGCATAGAGAGCATCACTATTATTATCAAGATTCGAGATACATTTTACATCATTCATCTCATGGTTTTTCATCTTGAACGATTGTATTGTAATAGATTATTAATAAGTCGTAAAACATCTGATATCCCTGGTGCTGGTTCATAATAATACTGCCCATTCGATGATGGTTACACTTTAAATACATGCAAAGAATAATATACAGCGTTTATGGGTCACTATTATTATTACATAGATGTGAGATTATTCTTAAATTAGCTGTTTTCATCAGCACGACCTTGAAAATACTACACACGCTTTCAAACCTTATTCCTCGTTCTCAGAAGCTGTACTGTATTCATCTTCTTGAATTTATCTATACCCGATTTCGAGGCAGAAGTACGTTTTTTATTTTATCTTGAGATATTTTCTATTGTTACTAATTTAGCGAACTACTAATATTAGCAAATATATAAATTACAAGGTATTTGAAATGACCCTGTATTATTGATATTTTACAGTAGCGGCCGACCCTGGAATTTGTAAATGTTAATCAAATAAGACAGACATAGGAACCTGTTCTCGGGTCTTCGCCCATTGCGTGGCCCCCATGGCTGGAAATAGTATTCTCATAAGGGAGCCCTTATTTTATCTCATAAGGCAGGTATAAGAACATGTGTTGGGGTTTGCGCCCTCCTGGCGTGGCCCCCTTGTTGGGAAATTTAAACTTGTGTCGCTATCTACTTGTGTATGGACTAATGAATATTTTCTGTAGTAAGGGTCCCGCCATCGAGCGGTATATTTTTAAACTAGCGAATGTGTTCTAGGATTAATTAGGGTTTGTTTGTGGCGCCATCTAGTGGTGTAAGGACTAATTAATGTTTTCTGTAATGTTGGTCGTGTTCTCTCTCTCTCTCTCTCTCTCTCTCTCTCTCTCTCTCTCCTTCGTCTCTTTGTCAAACAAAAAATCAATTAACCGAATAAAATTAATCTAATCAATTAATCAAATCAATTAAGCCATCAATCCCAAACAAATCACGCTCGATCAAATCAAACAATCAAGTCAATCCCAATCAATCAAGCAAATCAATATCAGTCAATCAAATCATAACTTACAGCTTGCGAAAACCAGCTCACAGTTCAAAAATACTGATTGGACTAACTTACAGTTTGCTAAAACCAACCACAATTCAAAAATACCAAATTGATCTAACTTAATCATGCAAAATGAGCTCTCAGTAAAAAAAAATAATACTCTGGTTAATTCACAGTGTGCAAAAAAAACGGTATTCCCATCTAACCATCCTTTCGCATTAACTGTAGCATTGTTAGTGCAGGTTCGAACGTCCGTTAGGAAAACAAGGTTATTAATAATAAATTGAAGGAAAACATAGCGTTTGAATATGTATTATAAAAAACAATACATCATTTATTTAATCAATTTTTTTATCGGTCTTCTTCTTCGACCGTGATTCGCCGCTATTATCATGGTGTTGAGATGCGTCCCTCTCCGTTACCTCATCACTCTTCTTCTGTGAATTATCACCACCATCTTGGATTTGAGATACGTTCATCTCATCAACTGCATCGTTTTCATCATCATCATCATCATCTTGACCGGTTATGTTGTAATAGATTATTAACAAGTCAGTAAAATCTCTAATGTCCGCTGATGTTGGCACATAAACAGGATACATTATAATAATGCTCACTCGATGGTTCGAAACGCGAGAAACAAGAATGTTGCTTCGGGTCTTGTGCACGGGCACACTCGTCAATGTTCGGATAGGATCGGTTATCTTCGGGAAAGTTTGGAGTGAGGGTCCCCTTCTCAACCGTCTTAGCAGAGCAAAACTTTCTTGGCGTAGATACTGACATTGGATTCGGTATCGAAGGTTGACCAGGGTCAACCCATGATTTTTTACCCTGCGGGTTATCAGAAAATATCCAGTTTTCATCGCCTGCAATGAGTTTGTGCAGAAAATCCTTTTACCGGAACCTTGCAAGGAAAGTGAGCCCATCTGCCTTCCTTCTGAACTTTTCCAACTGCATGCAAACGTGTGGAAATGGCCTGCTGCGAAATTCCAAGCTGCTCTACAAGCTCCTTTTCAGCTTGTGCAGAGTTTGTATCCAACAATGCTAGCAGTTCATTTGTTTCAATCTTTTGAGGGTGCCCAGCACGCGATTCATCTCCAAGACTGAAATCTCCTTGGAGAAATTTTGTATACCACATTTTATACATACCATGACTTACAGCATTCTCTAATATGCAGCACAAATCATTTAAGTGGCGTCAGCAGCATTTTTCTTGAGATGAAACGCGAAGTGGATGGACAATCGAATGTGCTCTTTTGTTATTGCCATCGTGAACACTACTGATTGTTCATCAAACGTCAAATCGCATTGTATTTTCAAAGACCAAATGTCAACGTTGTAAAATCGCAGAAAGGCGAGAAAATTCATAAAATTTAAATTGTGGTTTCGGTTGTATGAAATCTAAGGTTTAGAATTTTTTTTACACCTTAATATGAAAAGTTACAAACTTCAGCGTAGCAAAGTGCACGTTCGGGAAAACTAAACTGAATGTTGTTAATGGTTAATTCGAGTTCTCGTTAGGACAAAAAAAATGAACACATACATTGTGTCGAAACGTACAAAGTTGTTTTCATACTGTATTACAATAAGATTGAGATTTGTGTAGTTCAGTACTTAGCCTAAGAGTTGTCTACAACACTTATGAATCCATAATGTTTGATATGTGGCAATTTCATTTAAATAGCAACATTATTCAAATTAAACTAGGATGTTTTTTGTTGAGAAGGGAAACATTCGGTAAGTAGTTGTTAATCGCTGTGTCTTGCACGAGACCTACCTACTTCTAATTCTCAAAATCAGCCACAAACCCACTGCTTCGGACCTAAACTCGCAAAACGTTAAAGTTTTTAGTTTAGTATACGTACTAAAGCCGTTGATGTTCAGTGTTACCAACATAACTTAAAATATGATGGCATCACCAATATTTTCAAACACCCTCTCGAGGGTCCACCTTGACGTGGTGAGAGGGCTTTACCCAAGGGACTTTGTCCGGAGGGGACCAACGGACCCAAACCGTCGTATGGGCTAGCACCCCATACGATGTGAATATATCGCTGTAAAACCAATAAATCAGCTTAGAGGCGTGACGGAGGACCAGACTACCTCTGTTCGGACACGTCGTGATGATCCTCAGTCTGGCGCAGGAGATAGCGAGACGGGTGGCGCTAACCTGTGTATTAGAACCACCAGAGCAATGGAAAGGAACAGAGTTATTGAGAACTTAAATATGGTTACTGTTCCAACCACAGGTAATGTTGATATGCATGTAGCACATCCCATTCCTGAGGTCAAAGAAAGTGGCAAGAGAAAGCGTTTCAAATGGTCTGAAGAGATGAATATACATCTTTATCGCGCTTACTTGCACATCACAAAAATGGAAACAGATACCAAACATTATGGAAAAAAGTTGCATGAAGAGATGATACGTAAATACCCAGAACTTCAACTAAAATCCCTACAGAACATTTTAGACCAACGTAGACAACTATTTGTTAAACAAAGGTTACCACTAGACACAATTAGATCTATACGAAAGGAAATATCTCAAAAGCTAGGAATGTTGATTGAAAACACGCAAGATGACGAAATACTACAAGAACATAGTCAAGAAGAGCATATAGTAATCGTTGATAAAGACGAGAAATTAGCTTACGACACACTGCAGAAGAACATCCTATGTTTTGACGGTATCCATCCTCATAAACGTTCTAATATACCAAAATTAAAAACATCAAAACTAACCAAAACCGTAATCAGTAATGTTAACAAGGCACTTAACCTTATCATTCATCAATGTCAGAACCTAACTCAACTCATTGACTGGATATATGCAGGAGCAGTAACGGTTCTTGAACTACACCAACAAACTATATCAAATAAAAATGAAGGCAACTACAAGCAAAAACTACCTGCTTGGGAAGTAAGATTGAAGAAAAAAATAGAAGCAATTAGAAAAGAAATAGGAATCCTTACACAATATGTTACGCTTTTAAATACATTACCTAAGGTTAAAAGAAAAGCAGAGGATATCATAAAGAAATACATAGATGAGAAAAATAACACAACAACTGAAATTTTAGACCATCTTAAACAAAAGCTTCAAGTATTTGCAAACAGGTTACGAAGATATCGTGAATCTTATCAAAGGAAAAGAGAAAATGGGCTATTCCATATTAATCAGAAAGCATTTTATCGGAATTTACAAAACCCCCAGAAGAACGTGAACGATGTTATACCAGATCCACAAGAACTTAGGAGATTTTGGAGCAATATATGGGAAATACATGTTACACACAAAAAGAACACGAAATGGTTAGAATTAGAAAAGAAGAGAACAGAAAGAATCCCAATAATGCAAACTACATCAATCAGCGTTGCTTATGTAAAGAACACTTTACGGGAATCACACAACTGGAAAGCACCTGGCCCGGACAAGATACAGAATTATTGGTATAAGAAATTCATTAGCACTCATGAAAAAATAGCGGAATTACTAAATGAGGCTCTTATACATTCCAATACAATACCAAGTTTTGTGATGCATGGAAACACCTATTTTCTCCCGAAAACAACACCATCTGTAACAGATCCATCTAAATATCGTCCGATAACGTGTCTCCCTACAATATATAAACTACTTACCGGTATATTGGCGAATAAAATCTATGATCATTTATCAAAACATAATCTGTTCTCTGAGGAACAAAAGGGATGTAAACGAAAAACTCAGGGATGCAAAGACCAACTAATAATTGATTCCGTCATAACTGAAAATGCTAAAAGAACAAAAAGATTTACATACTGCGTACCTAGACTATCAGAAAGCTTTTGACAGTGTTCCGCATTCTTGGTTGATTGATAGTTTAATAGTCTATAAAGTAGACCCACAAATAATTAACCTACTTAGTAAAACAATGACAATGTGGAAAACTAATATCGTTCTTAATAACACCAATATCGATCTGCATATCAACATCCAACGTGGCATATTTCAAGGCGATGCTTTAAGCGCATTATGGTTCTGCATAGCATTAAACCCACTTAGTAATGTTTTAAACACAAAAGACAGTGGCTACAATATAACACCAACGCAAGAAAGCCTAAGCCATCTGTTGTATATGGATGATATCAAACTTTTATCCAATACAAACGCAGGTCTCAGAAGACTACTTCGAACAGTAGAACAGTTTTCAACGGATATTAAAATGAACTTTGGCCTAAATAAATGCAAAACAAACCATTTACGTAAAGGAGTATGGTGCCAAATAGAGGACTATATATTGTTACAAAGAACTGGTGAAGGAAGTATAACTTCAATGAACAGGCATGAGTCATATAAATATCTAGGTATTTTACAATCACAAGGCATCGACAAGAATGAAATGAAAAACAACTGATTGAAAAGTTTAAACAACGATTGAATGCCATACTTAAATCCCAGCTGTCTTCTTTAAATAAATCTAAAGCAACAAATTCCTTTGCAATACCTGCCATTAGTTATAGTTTTGGTATTATTAAATGGACTCCTACAGATATAGATGAGCTTAACAGACTAATAAGAACAAGTTACACAAAATATCGTGCACACCACCCAAAAGCATGTAAAGAACGTTTTCACCTACCTAGAATCATGGGAGGCCGAGGTATAGTAGATCTACGTATAACACTTAAGAACCAGATAACACACCTACGCTCATATTTTTACAAAAAGGCTGAAACATCAAGTCTATACAACTCTATTGTAAACATGGATAAAAACTTAACACCCTTAAACCTCAACAATAAACAGTATCAACCGGATGTCGATTACTCGATCACATATCTTAGAAATAAATGGCTACAAAAAGAATTGCATGGAAGATATGCCAATTTCTTAGAACAAGATAACATTAACAAACAAGCATCTGTGTCATGGTTAAAACAAGGAAACATCTTTTCGGAAACAGAAGGTTTTATATGCGCGATACAAGACCAAGTTATGTCCACTAGATCATATTTGAAATATATTGTAAAAGATGTCAGTATTACCAGTACCAAATGTCGAATGTGTGGAGTTGGTAATGAAAACATAGAACACATAATCAGCAGTTGTCAAACCCTAGCACCTAAAGAATATACAAATAGGCACAACAATGTAGGGAAGATCTTACATATGGAACTTAGTTTAAAATACAAGTTTACTGAACAAAAAAACCCCTTATTACATGTATACCCCACAATCAGTAATGGAAAACGAAATATGTAAATTGTACTGGGACAGGGACCTATTAACTGACAGACCAATTCAACATAACAGACCAGACATATGTATACTAGACAAGACACACAATAAAATGTTATTCATCGAAATATCTGTACCTGCTCCTGTAAATATAGATAGAAAACATACGGAAAAAATTGAGAAATATTTACCACTTGCTCAAGAAATAAAAGAAGTCTGGAGGCTTACGGAAGTTCAAGTCGTACCAATAATTTTGGGAGCTACTGGAGAAATTCCTCAAAAACTAACGGAAAACCTTAAAACCATTGGACTATCGGCATCTCTCTATATTCCAATGCAAAAAGCAGTTATTCTTGCAACTTGCAACATAATGAGAAAGGTATTAAACATTAAGCGATAATATATCATTCATCTTGCTTATTATAAGCCGATGATTGAGCAGAAACCAACCGTGGTAACACGTGAAGAAGAAGAACAATAATAATATTAATAATGTACTTTATTATGCATAATACAAACATAATATTTATATTAAAGGATAGAACCAAAAAAAAAGAATAGTGCACAAAACTCATGGCGAAGTTCATTAATACTGATCTTCCACCTGCGAAAGTATGAACTAATTAACAATATAGTCTGTATAGCGTCTAAATACTGCTATGATGTAACCCAAATGTGCAAAAGGTATACCAATAAATCGTCCATTCAAATGTTTGTTCATTAAATAAATATTTTTTTAATATTAAATTTTGATGTGCTAAATTGTTTCAAGTGATCTGGCACACTATTGTAGTGGTGATATATTTTGAATGAGAAGGATCTTTCGAACAATGATGTGTGGTATCTTGGAGGAGAAACGCGTCAACGGAACCTCGTATAGGTGTTATGCATATCTGTCCTAAAAGTAATGTTATTGTAATGGACTTTCATTACTAATTATTTGATGAAATCCTGAGGTTATACAGAGATAATCAATTTGTTTCGTACAATTTACAAGTGATCCTATCATATTTTCTGATACCGTGAATAAAACGAAGACAAGAGTTCTGAACTTTCTGAACACTTTTAGTTGTAGTGTTGTCAATAGTTGAATGGTAAACAAGAGCCTAGTAATTGAATTGGGATAACACAAGTGCCTCACACAATCTAGTTTTGGTTTCTAAACTTAAGGTGTGTCTGTGTGGATAGAGTTTCCTTAATTGAGCACATGATCTAACAATGCAGTTGATTAATTGATTTTTATATCTGAAGGAATTATCTATATATAAACCTAGAATTGTTGCTTCTTCAACTGTAGGTATAGGAACATTGTTAATTTTTATCACAATAGATTATTTAGCTTTTGTTATACGATTTTTGTTACCAAATGAAGGAGCAGCTAATTTTTCAGGATTAAGTTTAAGATGAAGTTGTTGAAAAAATAAGTAAATTTTATTCAAGTCATAATTAAGGGTTTCGACAGCGTCTACTACATCATTAAGTTTGAAAGAATAATAAAGCTGAAGATCATCTGCATAAGCATGAATCGAGCAGCGAGTGATGGAGTTAATTAAAATTGAGATGTATAACGAAAAACTCAATGGCGCAAGTATGGAACCTTGTGGCACACCTCTTTTTACATCTAGTGGTTTTGATACTTCATCTCGCAGAACAAATAACTCTTGGGGATCTATTGACTAGGTAACTTTCACAAAATGAAATTGCAGTTGTCCTTAACTTTAAATGTTGTAAAATTTTTAACAGCATTGCATGATCGAGCATGTCAAACGTCATAGACGAGAGTGAGATAAGTATAGTAAGACAACATTTATCAGAAGCTGTCAAGATATTAGTCACTTTCAACATAGCTGTGGTGCTGCTGTATCCTGCACGAAAACCCGATTGTATCAATGGTATAAAATTATTTTTGGTGGCATAAGCTTACAGCTGAAGAAAAATAACTTTTTCTAATATTTTCGATAAAGTTGGCAGGATGCTGTTTGGTCTAAGGTGATTCAGTCAGTTGGATTTTTTTGTTTTAGGTAAAGGTTTAATAAATGATTCCTTCCAACAACTAGGAAAATAATTACTTAGAATACATTCATTTACAATATGTGTAAAGTAAGGTAAAATAATAGGGCAACATAACTTAATAATCTCTAAATTTATTCCATCACTACCATATGCTCTAGCATCTAATTTATTTACAACAGGGACACTGTTAATGAAATAGTAATTAATTCTATTAACATCGGACATGGTCAGCGGTGTTTCAGGTTGTCTCGATTTTCTAATTCCCATGTACTCAATGTGTTTCCACACTGTCCTATTGTTACATGTAATTGTTAAATTATTAATATAAGCCTTTTGTTACTGATTGCATTTGTTGTAAAGTTACGCAACTGTTTGTAGTAGTTTTTCTATGATTAGCTTTTGCTTCATTTCGTAGTGAAATTAATAGTTTTATATTACTTGTGATCCAAGGTGCAATATTCTTTTTAAACCGCCCTGAACGTAATGGAGCAATTTAGATTGATATTATCAATACGTAGAATTATGTCAAACGGTATAGTTATTAAACCTTCTTGGAAAACATTCAAACTTATTCCAGAGAATGTCCTATATTTTTTCATAGTCGGTTCTTGATTGAGCAAAGTGATTGAAATATAACAGTAGATTAAATCATGATTCGATAAATTACACGGAATTACTCCACTTTTAGTTATGATTGATGTTTCAGATACCAAAAACCGATATATAAGGAAGGCAGATGTATTTGTTAATCTAGAATTATAGTATTCGCACACAATTCCTCTCATATTCGAAAAAATGTCGTTTTTGGCCTAGAAATACAAAATTACTATTGTAAAACGTTTTTGTAAGAAACAACACTTGTTGAAATTGTTAGTATTAATACTTATTAGTCGTAGACGTCTTTTCGAAAGTTATGTGCATCTACCTTTTACCTTCCAACCTACATATACATGTGCAGGTATAGGTTATTCAACTGACTTTTTGTCGCGTGCGTGTCCGTGTGCGTATGCGCGTGTGTGCGTGCGTGCGTGCATATGCGTGGGTGTGTGGATGTGCGATGGTGTACGGTGGTGTGCGGGAGGGTGTAGGGCGTGTACGTAACTGTGGAAGAAATTTCATCGATGGAGAGAGAAGGTTTATTACGGTCAGTTTACGACTTTTATCAGATATTTCTGAAACAGTTGTATACTTCAAAGCTACAAAAATACCAATATATAGGCCTTAAACATATCGATTGCTCTATTCATGTTTTCTTTGATACGATGATTAGTGGCAAAGAATTCCAAAGGTAGAATTTAAGTATTAGTTGAAATTTGTTCAATGTCTGAATAACGATTAATCTTTATCAAATTTCAAAGAAAATTTAATTTTGCACGACCTTTCTTTATAAAGTTTGTTAATTAAATAAGATATAAAATGCCTAAACTGTATTATCAATATTTTTATAGAAGTGGGCTGCTTGAGAATTTTTTTTTCAAGTTAGCATCAACACGTGTATTAAGATGTATCTGGCAGGAACGTTTAAACGTCTATCTGACAGGTTATGATTGTTGTTTTTACAATGCTCCCTATTTTCTTTATATACTTACCCATAACTATACTGTGGTGTATTACGAAAGGGGTTGTATAATAGAGTGGCATATAATAACAATATTTTATTTTATTTTGCCACCATAATGTTCTTTATACGCCTCCAAATGCGGGCGTAATGTGGTCTTTATAGCACGGAAATGTCATTGATGCTAAGCAGCATGATTGACAGCAAACACATGACATGATATGATAATGAATATCAATTATTAGAACAACAAATTAGCCTACTGTCGACTTTATTTCACTGCATTTGCATTTAAAACTTGCCGAAAATACTGAATCTTTTTAAAATTTTGGTCCAGTTTCATGGTGCAAAATAAAATAAAACATTAGTATGTACCACGGGCATAATTAGATTATGGCTCAGGAATATAAAGCCCTCCGCTTCGCGTCGGCTTTTAACATTCCCTCGAGCCATAATCTTCTGATTATGCCCTTAATACATAAATATCTATTATAAACCATACATTATGAGATTTTAAACGAGTGACACGATGAATGAAGCAAAAAGTGGCAAAAAATTCCAGTTGGTGCATGGTGTTAAAATACATATGTAAAGTCGCAACTAAGTATTTTAAGCAATAGATATCACAAAAATTATGGGAAATATTAATTTGATAATTGTCTTTTTTTTTAAGAAATAGTACTAATATAATCCTTCATTTAACCACTTTGTCTGTTTTTTTTTAAATTCGTGTAATGTTAAGAAGTGTATGACATCCCTTTTTTTTTGTACATTTTGCTTGTATACCGCTAAGATAGATAATACAAAATGATCTAATATAACAACAACTGGTCACAAATATAAATGACAGAACACACTACTTTACTTTCACCTCTTTGCGGCGGTGCCAATTGTGTTGTAAAATACGCCGGGAATATGTCAACTTCGCGAGCTTAAAAATGTTTTTGGATAGTTCAACGCTATACTTTTTTTACGATCTCATAACAAAAAAAATAATGCACAATATGCTTTATTGAATTAAACAATATAAAACTATAAATTCTGTTAAATTTTAATTATTTTTGGTTTAAATATTGATTAATTACAATATTTAAACAATTATTCAATATTATGGGGGTTTCATAGCAAAACTATAAATTTTCGTTAAATTTAAATTAGTTTTGATTTAGATATTGTTTAATTACAATATGTGAACAACTATTTAATATTATGGGGGTTTCACAAGTAAATTTTTTATGTGCTAGAGGATGCCATATCGGTTCTGCTAACAAATGTCAGTTCAGGTAGAGGTGCGTTGTAATTAGACCCCGATGCAGCTGTTGTTGCATTTTCTACAGACTGTAAATGTTGGTCTGTGTTTGATTTTTATTGCTACTTGACTCGTCAATATATCATTCCGCAATAGTACGAGACTTCCAACTGCAGTGGCGTTTTAGTTGAAGATGGTGAAGGTGAACTCCTGAATCCACTAGTAGCGTAGTGGAAGTTCTGCGAAAGCTATACGTCCGGTATTTTTTTGGGAAAAATGCAGATTTAAACACTGGGCTATACCCATAGGAAATTTACTAAATTTGTTAATTCCCACAACTTTTCTACTACACTTTCCATTCTGATAGTTAATAAAGTATCTTGAATTAATTTCATCCATATTTTGGGAACGAAGGTTCATATATTTTTTAGAAGTTTCATAAAAATTTCCAGAAATATAAAACGAACGTGAACCTTTGTTTTTGTGTTAGTCATTTCAATGAGCCGTGTGTTTGCAGAATCTATGACATTATTTACTATCAAATCTTTCAATTCGTGCGAGCGGCAAGCCCCACAGTTCCAAAAATCAAAGCAACCTAAAATTATTTGTACCATTAAATATTAATTACATGATTACCTTACTTTAGTCAGTAAATATTGTGAATCCGCTGAATGTGTTAAGAACGTATTTATTTCTTGGGCAGAAAAAGCTCTAGACTTCTTACTTTTAAAACCGCAGGATTTTCGTTTCAGGAGAGGACGTAACTGGGGATATTCATTGATATCAATAGCAGTTTTATTGGTACTGTTGTTCTTGATATCGAATGTATAGACCACAAAGTGGATGCCTTTAATATTTCCGTCAATTTTGCATAATATACAAGCAGCACAGTTTCCGAAAGTGAATGTACCTGGTTATCAGTCCTCCATTTCTTGAATTTACTATAAATGCCTTCATACATTGTAATGTGCGTTTGAACATCCTGTATATATACGTATTGTTGTTCGTTTTTTTTTCTATTTTCTCAATTCTCGCTTTCACGCTAACCAAATTTGTTGTTTTTATGTGGTCATAAAGTTAAAGTTAAGATTGGCGTATTGTATTAATTGATTTCCTCAAGCTTATTGAAATTTCAAATGGATTTCTGAAATTGGAAATTAAATCTTGATGGATTAAATTAATTGGAAATAGGATATCCAAAAGTTGAGCATAAATTATTCTCCTGTAAGTTTTAAAAATAAAACGTAGTTGTTGATAAGAAAAGTTCAAATTTAAATTGAAGGATGAGATCATCCTCTGAGTTGTTTGTTGGAATCTTATTGCCGCTGATGTCATCTTGGTTAACGCATTTTACCGATTGACGCCGTATTTCTGTTAAGATACAATAATTCAGTCCGTTGGTATTAGTTAATCATTTCTATCGTCAATGTAATATTTCGCTGGACTACAATTTGTACTCAAGTAAACGTTCAGGATACTTGCCCTTAAAGCGTGATAGCGCGATTTGGAAACTGGCTGCGAGGTTAGCATTTTTTGTGTGAAAGTTTGTTGAAAAAAGTATGATGCAATTTTATTGAGAGGAAAGGAGAAATTGTTTTTTTTATAGGCAGTCTGGGTTACGATGTGATTAAAGTTGGATGTTGGTAGTAAGAGTGCGAAGCACATGGTGTGGAAGTTAAGGGTAGCACGATTTATCGACAGCTTACCCGATCTGAAGAACCTTTTTCGTAAGGCAACGTCCTCTTCGCAATTTGGTGGCTTTTCAGTGGACGGTTCACCAAGCCCGGGGAGTGTTATATAGTGTTATCGTGGTTTTGAACACCTGTTTATCGTTTCGAGATTAGGAGAGTGTTTTTTTAAGTGTTTCTTAATCTACGGAGTATTTGATCGCATCGGCGAATTTGAATAATTTCGTGGTCAAGTACTATGTTCCCGAACCCTTTGTTCTCACCTTATAGATAACTTTGTAAATACCGTTAATAAGAAGATGCCGTTTAAATAAATATACTGAATTTTAATAAGTTTTGGATGAGTAAATTAAGATAAGTAATGCTTTGTAAATAATTGTGCATTTACGTTAGACCAGATGAAGAATTAGTTAACGTAATTTTTTATTGTATTAATTGTAATTTTGAAGTTTTTTTGTATAACTATAAATGGAAAGTTTCCGTCTGTGAGAGATTACCTGAAGAGCGTTACCGTAGAAATTCACGTAGCCAGTTTAGATCGAACCTGGGGCGCAGTTGAATGACCGATTTGATTGTAATCCAAAGGATGGGGGTTATTCTAGTTTGTAACGTGATGCTAATTAAGGAAAACTTTTACATTTATTTTGTTTATTCTGCTGTGTTATAAATAAAGTGTGTGTGTTTTTTTTTTGTGTTTTTGTGGAGGATTCAGACGCTTTCTTTGTGTAATCTATCGTATGAAAGCCCTTCAGGCAATTTAGAAACAGGCATATCCATCTCCACAATTCACTGTTTGAACTTGGATTTTTAATTGTGTAAATTTTGTGTATTGAAATTTTATATTACCGATATTATGTATTATTCCCGTTGTATTTAATGAAAGGTAGCTGTTTATAACATATGGTAAAGGCCCTTAAATGGCCTTGCAAGCGCCGACCGAATTTGATTAATATTTTAGATTTCTTGTTTTGAAATGACAAATTCAATGTGTTTTTGTAACTACCAAAATTTAATATGTGAATGTCATAATATACGACCATTGTGAATGTTTATAACTGTTTTATTAACCGATATTAATCTATTGTGACTGGCCCTCTGCGCTACAATTCTTGTTGACGTAAAGTAATAAGTTAAAAGATTAGATACTTTTGATTCACGTTTAAGACTGCCAATAATTGAATTCATTTGATGAGAAACTTGAGTGAAAACATTTTTTACATCGACGTCCATTTATCGTTTATTTAGTTTTGTGTGTACATTTTAATGAAAGTTATTGAAGTTGTGTATTATTTTTCGTATTTAGGAATTATACCCACGATTATTAAATTTGAGGATTTTGTACATTTTCGATCTTGTCGATTTAGCTTAGTGTGACGTATCTTTCGTTTTAAATTTTAGAATTGATTACTGTGTGGATCAGTTATTTTTTGGGTATTTGAGCCAATAATTTTAACGCTAAATTTATCGAAATGTTTAATGAGTTGCATTTTTATTATCGCGTTTTCGGATTATATATAAAGCTTAAGATTTGATTGAAGTTTAGGTGAAATTGGATTTTTAGAATAGAATTTTTAGTAGTAGAGTAGTTTAGTTTTGAGTGAACATTATGGTTTCCTGTTAGATCATTATTAAGATCTGTTCATGCCGTTTTTTCCGGCTATAAATGTATTTAGCAGGTGACGCCTTTTTGACAATGTTTACTCAAATTTGACGTTTTGGAGTTGAGACGAGTGCCCTCTTACAATATTAAGTAAGAACCCCGCCCATACCTCTGAGCTATGTCTTTACGGGCCGAATGCTCTAATGAGTATTTAGTCCGTAACAACCTCCTTTTTGACTTTTCGGGTAATAAGTCCGCAGATCTTTGCTCTGCTTGATTTTTTATGTCTGGTGGAGTATTTGGAACATCCAAGTCACTTTCTGAACCAAAATTCGTAGCGCAACCACGACAAATTCAAACTGGGGTGATTTAATACTAACGATACAATGACAGCAGAAAACTAGACGGTGAAAATTAGTAGGTAATTTATCCAAACCACGACAAACCCAAACTGAGGTGATTTAATAATGACAGCGATACAGTGACCGCAGGCCACTAGATGAAAATTAGTAAGTTATTTTCGTCTCTAGTGACGAAAGTTAACGTAGTGGGATTTGTATCTCACTAAGGACGAAAATCGAGTTTTCGCTGGAGTATCCCGGGACTGTATTTTTATAAAGGGTCATAGAAAAATATATTTTTAGCTGTATTTAATGGTTAAATGTAATATCCATGAAAATAGACCAAAAGATTTAAGTATGTTGCAATAAATAGGTACTTTTATTCAATTTATTTTTATTCATATTAATCGGGCGACTTTACAATTTTTTTTAAGTTAACATCTCTATGTCTATTAACATCTATCTGACATGAAGTTTTACACGTCATTCTAACATAGATTATTGTTTTTGTTTTCACAATGTTGCCCATTTTTGTTATAAACACATAAAAAGAGGTTGCATAGTTACCCTAAACAAAATGTTATTCAAATTATTTCCAGTTTGTAGGTTGGAAGGTTGCGTTGTGTCATACCAGGTATTTTAATAGTTAGCATTCCACAAGAGTGTACATGTACATGTAAGTTGGATTTTTTCATCATCTTGTGTACGATCAAATATTAAGATAATACTTTAACATGTTGTACAAAAAAAGTGTGGTGATTAATAGTAATGCCTATATATTCAAGTTAGTTTGATAGTATCCATATAAATGTTAGTGATTAGTATACATACAGATTAGGATTTTTAGATTGATCTATTAATTCTAACACATTGATTCCGGAATTAAAAAGAACTTAATTAAGAAAAGCAAATAAGGATAGTGTTAATAAAAAGAAAACTTACCATTTTGAAAAATACTAATAAATAATATTGCTAATTTAAAGGTACTACTGTTATCGAAAACATGGTAAAATGGTGGTCATAATCTGTTATTTTGTAATAAGTAAATTGCACAAATAATTATTAACTAATGATCATTTGACCTTAATTAATGTTATAACTTATACCAAACTAGTAAACCCAAAATTTTACGAATCTCTAGATTATCTAACAGCTATCTATGGTCGTAAACTAATATTATCAACGTTATCAATTCGGACTTAATTAAAATATACATTATATACAATTTGTGTGAATTAAGTATTTTAATTTATTTTTCCACTTTGATCTAAGACATATTTTCTGTCATCAAAAAAGTCAATTTTTCTTGTCTTTTAGCAACAGACTGAGTTCCCTCACCATTTTTATCAATTATATGCACGGAGTGTTCATAAATGGATGAATCACGTTTGAATTTTGTAACGTATTCAAAATTATTTTTGAACTTTGCCCGAAAAACGCCACAAATAGAAATTCTGGCGACCAACTTTAAGGCTCAATCGTGTTATACTGTCACGAATAATTTGTCTTATTAATAACATCTCTGTGTGACCTAAATAATTTCTTCCATTTTTCTTCATGTTTTACGTGCTGTGATTATAACTTTGCATTTAAATTACACTAATAACTACTCCATATTTTTAATTCTAGTGAGAACCCGACTTTCTTTTACTACATCTTTTTTAATTAAGTTTGTCAAAATTGCTATTACATGGAAAATTTATGTAAACCGTTTGGTAAAATCGGAATTACAATATGAATTATCTTCAAGGGGGTTATCATGTGATATTCCTGTTGGCTCTTTACGTAAAACGGTACGTAGTGTTATCAAACCTGATGGAGATAAAACATTAACTACCGTAGAATATAATACTTGTGAAACAGATTTGATAGCTGTTCAAAAAGCTGTAGATGAACTAACCACTTCTCTTACCTCATTTATTGGAGAACACTCTTTGAGTGCTTATAAACGGTTGATTACCTTGTGGGCTCATGCGCATCGACGTTGTGTTCTTATGAAAGCAAGTTTACCAGAGGAAATATCTTAGAAAAATAAACTTTTCCTTTTACTTCAAAATATTAATTCTGATGTAGAATCAATGCACAAAAATTGGTAACATGCTACGATTATACGTTTTTCTCAAGTATCTTCGTCTAATCATCAATGCTACAAATGCCGACAGTGAACCTGAACTTCTTACCTCAGGAGATATCATTCCTTCTCCTATGCCTACAACTTCCTCCTACGGCTTATTTTCTTCTACCAACCTTAATTTAACATTTTCTGGCGAGTTCTCTTTTGGAATTTCTTGCTGGTATGGTATTGAAGAACTCGATTCTGCTAGGGGACTATCGCACCATTATCTACACTCTGCTTGTCCGGAATTGCTAACGGGCAAAGCTTTATTGTTATATAGAGCTCACAAAACTTCTCTATCTTCTTGGAAAGATGTAATCAAATTACTTTTTTTTTAAATTAACAGTATTCCTGAACACTGAGAGGATTTAGGGATATTGTTAGGCTGCCGAGAAATATTTATGAATAGCTACGTTAAATTTCAAAGTTTGGAGGAAAATAGGAACTGGGTAGTGCATTCCACAATTTGGTCGCCGTATGAAGAAATGTAGATTGCGCCCGTTTAGTGTGACAAGATAGAATTTTGAGTACATAATTATGTTGTGAATGGGCAAACCGAATGTTCCTATCGAAGATCGCCTGCGAAGGTGTTAAGGAGTGTATTTCGTAGGCTCAGTTTCCAAGTTAATAGCGATAGAACAAAGAAAGATACGGAACTATTCTTCTATACCCAAGAGACTGTAGGTCAGAAGTCAGAGACGCGTGATTTATCAGTCTTATAGATCTTTTTTGGACGCGGTTTACCATATCAAGGTCGTATTGGGGAGCACTGGCCCAGCGGTGGGAATTGTAATCCAGAACACAGCAAAACGAGTTGTTGCGATGTGGAGTACTGTTTAGATCTGTATAGAAAGCCTACTTTAAGGGCAGCTGTTTGGCTGGCTGACAAAAAGTGGCTAACCCATGAAAGATTCCATAACATAGAAATAGAGTTTGAAAACTTGAGATCTAAGCCATTCATATTCACAGCAGGAAACGTTAGGCTTTTCTCGGCGAACACAAAGTACCACTGGGTTTTGTGGGCGTTGAATATGAGTAGATTATTCCTTCCCCGTTCAAGGATACGTTCTAAGTCACTGTTGAATTAGGCTGCCATTTTCACCTTAACGTCCTGACTAGACTTATTGTTGTGGAGAAAACTGAGAAGTTAGAGTGCTGTCGCCTGCATAGCAATTGATAGGGTTAGCTGTTCCCTCTCCCTCTCCTCTCCTCTCCTCCCTCTCCTCTCCTCTCCCTCTCCCTCTCCCTCTCCCTCTCCCTCTCCTCTCCCTCTCCTCTCCCTCCCTCTCCCTCTCTCCTCTCCCTCTCCCTCTCCCTCTCCCTCTCCTCTCCCTCCCTCTCCCTCCCTCTCCTCTCCCTCTCCCTCTCCTCTCCCTCTCCCTCCCTCTCCCTCCTCCCTCTCCTCCCTCTCCCTCTCCTCTCCCTCTCCCTCTCCCTCTCCTCTCCTCTCCCTCCCTCTCCCTCTCCCTCTCCCTCTCCCTCTCCCTCCTTCTCCCTTTTTCTAAAAAATGAACAGAGCATTAAGGTATGTATGTGGCTGTGATAGATATACGAGGATACACTTAATGTTAGAAACGGGAAATGTTATCGATTAAGCAAACTGTTAATTTTAGTACATAAAATATTGAAAGGCTTATTACCCAAACATTTATCGACCAGGTACATAATCACAATACGAGAACAAGGAATTAATTTTATATACCTCACAAATAGTAAATTTTGTGCTGATAACCAACTATTTATTAACCGCCTTAAATATTATATTAAAATACCGCAGGATTTGAAAAATAGTAAAACTGTAGATGAATTCAAACGTAAATGTATTTACTACGTAAAATAAAATGTAGAATTTGAAATTGTACATGGCATGCATTTATATTTTACTTGAATGGCTGTAATGCGTAAGTAGCTATAATCTTGTATTATTTTGTATGTTTATACTACTACTCTGCTAATTTTTGTATTTAGCTTAGATGTGCTCATAAACACAACACACCACTAGATTTTGCACGACGAGTGCTATACCGTCAGTGGTTCAACGAACACCTAAACAATACAAATCTGATAGATTTAACATTCTTGAGAGATGAAACCTCATCGAATATATAAATTCACAGATCTGTCGAATTTAACTTGCAGAGAATCCGTACAACCATACACAACCCAAATATGCGATCATAAGTCTTTTCATAAGGAACCCAGCTCCAAATAGACGTAAACAATCTGATAGAAATGTAAATCAAAGCCCAAACAACTGTCTACAAATAAAACCAAAATCCTACAAAATAGGGATAGGAAGCAATAATTTGTAATGTTCTACAGTCTTATCAGACCTTTCTTAATTAATACGAATATATCGTCAATACTCTGAATACAAAGTAAATGTTTTCCTTGTTCTTTATGGTTGCCATTATTGCTAATCAATTTACATGTAATAAGTTAGAACTGCACGCAGATAGAGTTAAATAATTAACTTTCCTCTTTTTGGTTGAATTTCGGATCACTCGATCTGGATACCAATAAATTTTTCTGTTACTATTTCCCCAATAAACAGCCGTTCGTCTGAATACTCAAGAAAATCCAAAACATGGTTTCCAAGCTGTTTACTTAAACCTGCGCTTGTACATTGGAATATAAAATCATTGTATACTCTCACCCGCACGTTTTAATTTATCCACGTTAAAGAGTCAATTCCAACTAGTCTATCGTTATGCATAACCATGTTACTATATTTTTGATACTCCCCTTGTTGACAAAAGGTTTAGTTTTTGCATAAGTATTTACACATTTCTTCTTTTTTAAAAATACCGGTAAAATCCTACATTGTACAAGTTTTATTTTATATGGTATACCAACTGGAACCGTGTACCTTTTATTTAAACTATCCCTTTTTTTCTTGCGTAACATCCAACATTCTTGGTTGGTTACTTTCTGTAATAGGAACGAAAGTTTCGACTTTACAACATGGTTAGCATTGATAAATTTAGAGAAGTTGGAATACAAATAACTGTTACATGAGGCACTCTCCAACTGGTTTTATACGATGTTAACTAGTGTTTGTAATTTGCTGTTTGCGGTTGTCGAGATCGATCATTTTCAAAACCATTACATTATGGCAAAATGGTTCTGTTATATGAGTAAGAGGGTTTCCGGTCGGTATTGTCTTTAAGTAACATCTCTGCACCTGCATAATTTAGTCTTCAATGGCTTGCGTATTTTCGTGTTAAAGTCATAAGCATAAACCTTCGTTAATGGGTTTAATTTTGTTACCCATTAACTACGATGTACTATAAACTTTGATATAATCCATGTTAACACTTTTAGGTACCATCAAATACTGACCAACCGCCCCTTCTCTGATCTGTTCCAACTTTCACTTTGCTCATACTTGGGGTAAACCCAACTTTACCTAACTACGACCTTTCATAACATCAGGTACCGTTTAATTCAAAGCAGGTACTCGTTTACCCCAAACAACTGCACGTTTACCCCAAACCAATGGAACAAAATTAAGTTGTTGTTTACAAAGAATGTGTATCTAGTTGACACAGTATGAACCAGTTTAACGCGCATGTGCGAAAGTCAATAACCATTACAGCGCATATGAACGAAAGTAAAATTTGAATTTATCACAGACCAGAAAAGAATTAGTGCATCAATCTTTAATCGTGCCTAAAAGTGCTAACATGGATTATACCAAAGTTTATAGTGTGCTTCAGTTAATGGGTAACAAAATCAAACCCATTAACGAATATTTCTGCTTATGTTTTGACAGTTATTTGCGTTTTTACTTCTCCAAATTTATTAGTTGTAAGGCATATATGTGAAATTCCTATTTATATTACAAAAATAACTTTGACAAAAAAATACTGACTGTTATAGGGCAGAAAGAAAGTGGATAAAATAGAATTTTTTTACTTTCATTCATTAAAATGGAGTCATTTTGGGCATACTAAGAAGAAACATCATGTAGCACATGAACGAATCAAGACTAGATCCATATTAATACGAGTTTTACGTTTAGGAGAGAAATGTTTCTTGAATCAATGAAACTATACCAATTGCGTTATGAAATGAGCATGTAAAATGCCTAGTAGTTGAGTAACATGTACCTGCAAAGCTAAAACTCATGCGTTTTACTCTACTAACAGACGCTTATGATGACAATTAGCTGCTTATCACGGACATTCATAATAATTAATAAAATACATTTCAAAGAAATCATATCAAGCGAATGCATAGTAAACAGCATGGTAAAGTTAAAGAACACATCAAACACCCTAATTGAAAAACGTGAATACATAACAATCGAGACACACCTTCTCAATACAATATCAGTTTAACAACTCAATACCTTCTCAAAATTAATAGCTGTTTATTTCACGTTAACTTGTGAATGAAATATTTAGAGTTTAACACTAAACCAACATACAGTTGCAGTTAAACACTAATAAATTTTGTTTAATAATCTTAATTGTATTAACCTCCACTTAACTCATTTCCAGTTTACATTTAAATACCAAATTAAAAGTTAAGTGTCGCCCATAAATGTCTTTTGAAGTTACCACTTTCAACAGCCGAATAATGCTGGTAATTGGCGCTTTTGAATGCGGCATGAATCCAAACAAAGAAAAAACACAGTTTGGAAGAGGTATATTGTTATGTCTTACAGAGTCGGTATGCATTAAATGCATACCGCTCTGTCATCAGCTTGTAATGCAATTTTAAAGTAATTTTCATATTTCTTTTTATTCTGTTCTATAAAAGTTTGTTTCGTACCTGTCAGAAAAATAAGTATGTTGAAATGTTGTTGAACTTGTATAATTTTTGTCTATAAAATTAGAAATATTAATCAAATTAACATTGCTCGTATACATTAAATCGGACCATTTTTTAGTGGATAGACAGTGTGCTCCTGTTTCGATACATCCACATTGTTTTTGAAAAATTTTAGAATTTACTTATAGAAATTTATCGTATTAGTGAAGTTAATCTAGAAGAACTGTTAAAATTGAAATCTGAAAACTATTACGGTCAAGTGCGAGTGAGACACAAATGCTCAATAGCTGATCCTAGATTACTGTTTATTTAAATTTTAATCATTAGAAACTGTATTCATTAGTTTGAGAATGTAATTTGAGCGGGTGTGTAAATTACATTTTATCTGTTGATATTGATAATCCCATAACCACTAATATTAACATTTTCTGATAGTTTCCCACAAATTATTTATATCAGAAATCACAAATAATTTTCGTGTCATAGATTAGGAACTTATTGAATACTTTCTCGTTCATCAACATTATTATAATGGATATTATTGAATATTTTACTAGCCAAATTGTTGTAGTTTGAGAAAAAATTACAATATAGTAGGCGTCTATTGTTTCTCAGTGTGCCAGAAAATCTTTTAGTAAATATTAATCTAGTTGCTTAAAATATTCTTAGAGGTATGAAAACTGATAATTAAGGATTTACACACACACATGCGCACGCGCACGCGCACGTACGCAAGCACTCACTCACTCCCTCACTTACGCACTCACTAACGCACATTCACACACTCACACTCACACACACCCACTCACACACTCAAACACTCACACACTCACACCACACACTCACAACTCACACACTCACACACTCACACTCACCACACACTCACACACTCACACACTCACACACTCACACACTCACACACTCACACCACTCCACACCACACTCACACACCTCACACACTCACACCACACACACTCACACACTCACACTCACACTCACCACCACACTACACACCACACTCACACACTCACACACTCACACACTACACACTCCACACACACACACACACTCACACACCTCACACACTCACACACTCACACACTCACACACTCACACACCACACTACACACACTCCAACTCACACACTCACACACTCACACACTCACACACTCACCCACACTCACACACATCACCTCACACCTCACACACTCACACACCTCACACACATCACACACCACTCACACTCACACACCACACACTCACACACTCACACCACACTCACACACTCACACACTACACCACACTCACACACTCACTCACACACTCACACACACACTCACACTCACACACTCACACACTCACACTCACACACCACACTCACACACACACACTCACACACACACCATCACACCACTCACACACCACACACCACACACATCACACACCACACACTCACACTCACACACTCACACACCCACACACCACACCTCACACACACATCACACACTCACACCCACACTCACACACTCACACACCACACACACACACTCCACACTCCACACACACCTACACACTACACCCACACACCTCACCACTCACACCTCAAGTACCCTCAACCAACTAAGCTATCGAGATTGATGTAAATTTTGCTTGTGTAAAACCAATGTATTTTTGTGTATGTGTGTGTGTGTGTGTGTGTGTGTGCGCGTGTGTGTGTGCGCGTGTGCTGTGTGTGATGTGTGTGTGTGTGTGGTGTGTGTGTGTATCTGAGGTCTGACTGGGTACGTATGGTGTGGTGTATGTGTGGGTACTGTGTGGTGTGACTGTGGTGTGGTGAGTACGTGCGTGAGATGCGTTTGCGGCCTTGTGTACGTGTGCGTCCTCATGCCCGTGCGCCTGTGCCATTGCGCGGGTGTACGTGTGTGCCTGTGTGAGTGCTGTGCTTATGAATGTCGTGCATGTGAGTGTGTGCATGTGTGTGTGTGTGTGGTGTTTGGTAATGTGTGTGTGTGTTGTGTGCGTGTATGTGTGGTGTGCTGCTATGACATATGGATGTGTTTATTATCCACAATAGCTTAAGAACCGTAACACGTATGTATTTAAAATTTTGTATTTAAGCTTCATTTCAACTCTCCTGGAGCTGATTAGACTTTGGCAGAAATCCAGTGGTGAAAAGGGTTGTTTATTTGGGAGCAATTTGTGTTTGAATGAGCTGCATATTTCAAAGAAATATGCATATAGGGAAACCTAGACGGAGATCTTAATCACATCGATTAACTATATATTTTATACGATGCGTAGTTTGGCGGCAAAAAAGTCATAAGGTGGAATTTAAGTGTTTGTTGAAACCATTACTATATTTGAATAGCAATTAATTTTTAAGAAAATGGGTAGATACTTTAATACGAAGTCAACATGCATTAAAAATTAATTAAATAAGATGGTATATGCTGTATCATCGATACTTTTATAGAAGCGGCTTTGGAATATCGGGTTAGCGTCTAGTTGTCTATTAAATTCATCTGACATGAAATTTGAAACGTCTACTTTATGTAGATTATTGTTTTTAAGAATTATTTAATTTCTTTAAATTTTTACTTTGTATGTTGGAAAGTTGTGTGTTATTCCACACCAGATATGTTTATCCGCAACAACTTCAATATAAACGACGAAGCAGTTTACTGAAAAATTCAATGCATTATGTAGGCATGAAGCACCAAAAAGTGACAATATAGAACATATTGATTGTAAACAAAATCTTCGACGTTTCTTCTCTACTGACTTATTATATTTTTGCCCTTGTCAAGTGTTGGTTAGCTGGCTAGACTTTGGTAAGCAATGTCGCTGTATCTGCGATTCAGTATATGCCATTCCTAATACTGCATCAACGACCTACTACACTATTTTAACTCCTCAAGAGAAATTTAAGAAATCATCTGAATCTTTAAAGCATTATCACTTTGTAGTCACCGCATATCTGGCAATCTATAGCAATGCTCAAGAAATTATTTGGTGTAACACAAAATCTTCAGGAGAAGGTCTTTATGACAGTAGGAATTAATCGTTTTTAGGTTACAATGTGACTCGGAAGAATGTATTGCGATGGTTTCTAACTAGACAATCAATGGATGGGCGATGTCAAACTAAGGTGCATACATCAAAATATCAAATATCAAGACTTTCTCCGAACCTGTACTAATAAACAAAATTTCTAATATTTTTATCTACCTTACACTGGAGTGATTAGCAAGTAATTATATCAGGAGTATTTATAAGTGGTGAAAAATTCTAGGGTGTGACAAGCCCGCCAATAATAGAGGTTAGTTATCTCATGAGATCAACCTTGAAGAAGCAGAGAGTCGATTGATACTACATCTACTAGACAAATAGAATACTAGTAAGAATATTATTATACAACCAGACGGTACTGGTGTATTCGTGTTGACACTGTACTATATGCCTGTGTATAATGAAGCGATTAATCGTACTACGGTATACATTCCAACAGGTCACACCAACGAAACTACAAATAAACAGAGGTACATTGAGATGAACTCCATAGTTTTGAGTTTTGGAGAAAAATTTTACTAATGTTTACCAGCAATTCACTATTTTACTGAATTAGACGCAACATGAGAATTTTACAAAATCTCTCTTACCAAATAAACACAATTTATATAACGTGGCCAGATGTTCATAGATTGGACAAATTGACGCTCCAATTAACCATACTCCACCATGCGGTGTGAGTGTTTGTAGGAGAGATTGAAATTGACTCGGAATTATTGTACGCATCATCGCTCTCATTGCGTCTCGTTACGTTAATACTTTTGCTTATGGCTCCTTCTTGGTTGCACTCAAGACTCCTGACTTCATGCCTATAGAAGGATTTCACAAAAATGCTGATATTTTATTACTAGAGCTCGGGAAATGATCAAAATGCACATAAAGTGCATATAAGCATATTTCGCCAAAATTTTATAAACCCATATGCATTTATTAAAAGTGCATATTTTGAGCAATTTTCGGAATGAAATCGCAAAACAAAATTTAATTGTACTTATTTCTTTATGAGCAGGCAAAGTAAGTACATCCTGCTAACCGATAAGCCGGATGCCGCCGCAAAAGTAATATTATGGGTTGTTGCCGGAGGCTTAATTAAGGAATTTTCGTAATTTGTATTATTAAAATCGTCCTTGATTTTTATGAAGGGAAATCTAATTTATTTTAGCCAATAAAATCACTTGCTGCCAGCCCCATTTAAATTTAAGGTTCGAAGAAAGAACTTGCATTTACTTTATTTAATTTTATTCCAATTTTCTCCACTGACGTGTTTATCAGAAGTGTCAAAATGCCACAACAAAGTGCCAATAAATCTGCTCTTCTCAAGAAGTGGATTAATAATAAAACCGATTTTAAAATCATTGATGACAACCGTATCTTTTGCACAGTTTTCGACAAAAAGGTAAGTCTTATTATGTCTAATTGTTTTACTTTTCAAAAATATATTTTAAATTCTCATATTCTCAATCAAAAAATGAAACTATTTAATAAAAAGTGAAATTAAAATTTTTATAATAAAAACTTAACAATCCAAACTTCAAAATTGTTTTTTTTCTAAAAACCAAATAATTAATAAATTAACTATTGAGATTCAAGAATTTTAATATGTACCTATATATTCAATTTTATTATTGAAAGTAAAATATAGTAATTATTATTTATTAATAAATAAATAAAATAATTTATTATACTTATTTGTTGTGTATTTTTTGTATATGTAGTTCTTACAATAAATAATATATAAATATACTTGTGTTTGGTGCATATTTGCATGCATATTTTAGGGTTTTTCAGTGCATACTTCCCGAGCTTTATTTATTACCAATTGAATCCGACCTTATAATATGCAAGAGAAAACGATCACGTTTTTTCAGTGTATTGAAGTAATTAAGAAAAATTGAAATCGAGACTATTAAAAAGTTATGCTTGTTCAATGTGTAGATACTTGTCATGTCGTGCGACGGGTTTGTGGTCGCGTTCTCAGTAGCGATTCTCTGTACTATTCTAAAGATGGCTTCAGAGTCTATGTATATTATGGAAACTATTCCTGTTTTTTTTGTAATAGTGCGATAACGCCTTAACGTTCTCCTTTTTCCAGAAACTTTCATATTTATTGATTACAAACGTATGTTCCTTTGCACATGTGATAAACGACTCATTAAACTTTCTTCTATGTATTATGGTAACGTTCAATTTAGTCCATTTGTAGAAATAGAATTAACGGCGAATTGGCTAGATCAGTGATCATTAAAAGGGCGGAGTAATTTTTTATGCAATTCTGGTCGCGTTGTTTGGCATCGTGGCATAAAATCTTCTGAAATTTATTTAAATATTTGGAGTGCTTAATTTGAAGCAGGCATAGTACTGTTTGTAGTTTCCCAAAAGAACCCAAGAATTTCTGACGAACTCTTACATTCCGCCGGGGTACACTATAACTTAAAAAACGATGAATTCGTCCTCTCATAGATGAACTATTTTTAAATATCTTTTTCTGGAGATTATATGTTACTCCATAAGATTTCTTGCACGTTGCTATATATTTCCAAGTGCCCGGAATACTAAAACGTGGTTTTGATTCAAAGATTCAAGCTAAGTTCTTCAATTTCACTAGAGGTATTAAGACAGTTTCTTAACTTGTTGAAAAAAGCATTGAAGAATGGCGTATATTGAATCGTAAATACCGCGACATTGTTAGTTGCGTGTAGGTCACTAAAGTCTGACCAGATTAATGAGATCTCCTAAGAAAATCATAAAACATACCATAATAAGTCAGTAAAGGAGAAACGTCGAAAATTTTGCTTACAGTCAACATGTCACTGTTTGGTGGTTTAGATCTCTTCTGTAGATTGACTTTTTATTTATACGCGGATAGTTTCCAGACCAACAGTGGACATTTCATCTATTGAAAATACCATTATTCGTAACCATGTTCTCATTAGACCATATTATTTGCTATGGATTCTTCTAGCACTTTCAAGTGTACCATTCACATTTTAAGAATAAATAATCGCTTAAATCAGTGAACAGTTTTGATAATTTAGATATTTAATACTAATCCAAAGGCAGAAATATGCCAGATTCATACATAAGTAACAAATCTGACTTCTCTGAAAATTATTTTCCGTTTCTTACTAAGCAAAAGCATGCTTAGGAAAACAAACAAACGTGATAAAGGCCTATTATACATTTGGATTGACAGTCACGTTGCTTATTTGAAACGTTAGTTAATGTGTAATAATTGGTCATTTTCTAATTAATTGTTTTCATCCAACCAAAATTGAGAAGTATCCTGAATTTCGAAATTATAAATTATTCACTAGTACCGCACATATGAAATGTAGTATAAGTTCATGCAAATGAACTTGATACGGCGTATATTTTTGGGAAGTTTTTCGATTGTAACGTTTTTACTTTGTCTTTTACGTATTTGAAAAGTATTCGAAATTTTTACAAATGGTGAACGCATTTATAATCCTTTTTTTTTGGTTTGCTTATCAAGTTTAAATGAAAGTTTGTAGTAAAATTACGATTTATGTTCACACTTGAATATTGTTAGTTTAGTGAAAGATGTAGATTAGTTTTTGGTGTAAATGACTGTTCTCGTTATTTTAAATTTTGGTGAATTTTGTTAAATAGATTTGAAATTGCATCATGTAAAATTATATTAAGTATAAAATTATTACGTTGTATGGTACATCTTTTGGGAATTTAAATTGTAGCTTTTAGCTACGTGGCGTCAAGGGTTAGCGTCGCTAATAAATCTTTAATATACAGGATATCGCTTACATAGATAACACCCGTTAGTTGCTTTAATGATGCAATTTTCTCGACGGCTTTCGAGTTTAGATCGTGTGGAGCGTACTTGAAAAATTTAAGGAATCGTTTTTATGATTGGTTAATTAAGAAGAGGGGAATAAAAATCCAATGTGGCACTAAAGGGGATTCGCGGTGATACTCTTAGTTTAGACGCCGAGGCGTTAACATTTATCGTTACGGCAGCCAGTGAATTATCGCGGAACGTTTCCCCAAATACGTTAATAAGGGCAGCATTCCCAAACAGCCCTTGTTGGGATCTTATTGTGCGTTCAACCAACACGAGATTGATTTATCGTTAAGTGCAGTTTTTCCAAAGGGACTTTGTCGTAGATCCTACAAAAGATGTTAAGCTTTAATTTCCTAGTGCTTTCCCTGTTTTTTGGAGTAGTTATCGCTTTTGTGCGGAAGAAACTAAACATGCGTTGCTCATTTCCAGACAATAATTTCACAGTCCGTCGGTAACGAATAAATCGCTATAAATAAATATGCTTTTTCCTTTAAAAATAATGTGTCATTCAGAAGTTGTATATAGTTAGAGTAAAGATAACCAGCGACGAGTAAATATAAATATAAATGTATCGTACAACCGACTGTAATTTCAATCAAGAGGCAAAAGGCATTTACAAGTTGTGTCATACTAGGAAGCGCACTTCGATCACATGGACGCCGCCGCCATAGAGTTCACTCTCTGGGTTGCCAACACGTTCCTGTATAACAAAATGGGCTGATCAAAATTTAAGGTAATCATTCAGTACATATTCTTACTGTGGTTGACTAAGTTTTAATAAAGTATTGTGTGTATCCGTTTTTCTGTATGTTCTAACGGTCGAATATGCTGCTTTGATTCAAATTTATGTACATTCCTTTCATTTTTTGTATGGATTATTTTGTATCGGCATTTTATGTGACGAATACGTTACGAGGGGGACGCAACTTATTTGCTATGATCATTTGTCATTTTGGTATACGAGTAATATTTACAGTAATTTTAGTAAAGGCCGACGCTGAAACTAATTAGTCTCACCGACTATTAGGTAAACGAAACCCCAAGCACCGCGCTAGTTCAGCAAAATCCTGTTCTGCTATCAGTTTCTACCGTAACCAAGCAGACAGCTAAATTAGTATCAAATCTCAAAGCGTATGGCTACTTAAAAAAACCTTAAGTTTCTCGGCAAAAGACCAGTAATGAGGAAAGAGTACACAATTATCACAGATAAACATGGTATATCAACCCGGGCGAATTGAACAAAACGTTAGTATACCAAAATCAACAGCACATTTTATTATGAACAAAAAAACTAAAATTTGATTCATACAAGAACAGAATTTGCCAAGGACTTGGACTGAGTGATTTAGAAAGACGTCGCTTATTCTGTGAATTGTATACAAAAAAAAAATGCTAGAAGAATGTAAATTTTCCATAAAAAATAATATGCACTGATGAGAGCACGGTCACAAATAATGGTATTTTCAATACAAGAAATGGCCTGAATGCAATCCACCAATTCACGTTTAAAACAAAACGCCAAGGTATCAATAAGGATTTTGTTTTAATATGTGGCGGGATTTTCGGCATAACGATTGTAGGACCATTTATTCACTATTATAGTTTAACAGCAGGGCGTTACCTTCATTTACTAAAAAATGATTTAGAGGATGCTCTCGATAATATGGCTCTGGCGAAAGTTCACGATTGATGGATACTATACATAAATCCAGAAGAGTTAGAGAGCACCTTTTTCAGGGAAAGTCATTGGTATCCATTCTGGCAAGCGCGTTCTCCAGACGTACCAATAAAATTTTGTGAAAATGATAAACAACTGAGGAGGTTAATATTAGAAACATTTACTAGTATTACCCCAGAAGTGCTTACCAGGGTTTTAGAATGTTGTTGTTTTTTTTAGGCCTTCTGTTAATTTACTTTGATAACCCCAACTGCTCAATGTATTTAAACAGTCAATTTTACAAACCGATTAAAATATTTAACAGACTACCTAATGACATAAAAGAAGCAAATAGTATTTGTAACTTTAAAAAAGATTTTAGCAAGTTCCTAGTCACAAATTCCTTTTATACAATCAACGAATACATAAATGTAACTTTAAATAAGGGTATACTTATTGTCATAACTTGTACTTGTTTATATGTACATATAGACCTAAGATTGAAACGAGTATATGTAATGTGTGATGTTATATTTTATCTACCTCTAGTCGTTACGTATTTTTATTGCTAGTTTTAAAATGTTACATATTTTACACCAAAGGGTAACGAATAAATATTATTATTATTAGTATAACGTTTAAGTTTTTTTAATAATTAGTACATCAATTCAGTCATTGGATTGCTAAATACTTAAATGATATAAACTCTTAATAGGTAATTATTAATTCTTAAAAAATAAAAAAACTATGTATAGGTCCGTAATTTAATCATGTGTTATCATTAGATTCGGAATAAAAAGGATTTTAATAATCTGATACCAGAGTAGGTACTAGGGCCGTATTTAATAAAATGAAATTGATGATGGCTCCGCAAAGACGGAACGTCGGATTGAAAAACTAATAATACCTTAAATGGTATTATAGAGAAGTGTGATCAGTGTTGATCTATCAAATATTAACGCCAGAAAAAAATAATTTGTAAAACATAAAAATAAAATTTTTTCAAAATAACAAGAACCAAACATTTTTTCAGGGAGTTCTAAACGTCATTTTCTTAGGCCTTGGATTACAGAGATTTTCTCCTATTTAACCAAATCTGTATCACTTACCGTTTCCAACATCCCCATAGCGGCCCTCTTTATTTTGGACACAGTATAATTAAGAAAAAGGCGATACTAATTCACATTGAGTACTTGTCATGCCGTGGAGCGGATTTGATTTGATGTTGCTACCTCAGTAAAATTTTCAAAAGGAAATAAGTTAAATTGATGAACATTTTTGGATTCTACAATAAATGTCCTTCAGTTTACAATAAGAATCATTGCTCTGTCTTGCTTGGTTGTCGAGGAAGTTAATAGCTCAGATGGTATTTCCACGCACGCAAAAGATACTACAAAATTCAACTTCAACAGCTAGTATCAACGGATTAGTGCAGGTTTCAATTGTTTTTACTCAGAAAAAAAAATTAATTAGCATTTATGCGTCCGCCCGTTGGACAAACATTTTTGAATGTTCTACAATATCAATAAAAACTGTAATGCCAAATTTAAACCGCACGGTTAATGCGGTGAAAACTAAGATTAACTTAATGTGCAGATTAAGAACCTTTTTAAATGTGACAGACATTCGACTTGATCAACTTTCTTGGCTTATTAGCCAAGAGTTGTTTATGAATAAAGCGTGCATAAAGCTGTTTGACTCATGTTGTGACACTTTTTTATACGTTTTTAAGTATCTAAGTTTTTATAGTATCTATTGAGAGAGTTAAAGAAAAAAGTAAAAAAGTTAAATATTGTACATTGTGTCCCATGTTGGGTATCTCGTTTGTGAGCAAAGATAGAAAGATGCGGTTTTCGCCACCTTGTTCTACTTTTTCGTGAAACGAAAGATACCACAAACAGAATTGTAATAGTCCTATTAGTATTTGAGATACAGGGGAAAATTACAGCTTACTCTCAGCTTTCAAAAAATATATATTGTGACACTTCTTTTGCATTACTAACCTCAAAAATAAATTTTTGAGGTTAATTTAACGTTAATTTAACATTTTGATGATATAGTTAGCCACGAAAAAACAAGGTTAAGGGTTAGGAAGTTTCATGCAAAAACACAAAATAAAAAATTAAACAAATACCTACAACTTTACAAGCCTAATATAAATTACCAAAATAGATGTTCGAACTGATGGCCATTCTGTCTTATACATGCTTCACACACTCTTCGAATTCGTCCTATAGCATTAATCACAGTAATAGGGTAAGTTTGTAAATGTCTGAAAGCTTGTCTAACTGCATTTGTCAAACGTTCAATGTTATCATATTGAGTTTGGTATATTTTATTTTGCAAGTAACTCCATAAAAAGAAATCTAAGACTGACAAGTCCGGAGACCCAGGAGGCCATCTTATCGGTCTATTAGTACCAATCCATCTATTACGAAAACTGTTTTCCAAAAACGGACGTATCATTTGCGCATAGTGAGATGGGGCTCATTCCTGTTGGAAATCAATTTGGTTCAAGCGAGCTAAAGGAATGGTGTCTAATAATTCAGACACAACCATTTCTAAAATGTCCAAATATCTAGGAGCGGATAAGTTCCCTTCGAAAATGATCCATACATAAAGCAGGAAACGTTTAGTCCAAATCGTCCTTGTTGTATTTGGGGGAATATTTGGTGTTGATTTTCTTGAGACCAGAATCTGCTGTTTAATACACCTGAATTGCTAAAATGTATCTCGACCATATGAAATTTTTTCCCAGGTTAGGTACTATATTTAACATGTTCAAGTACCAATTGCAAAATATTAACCTACGTTCACCGTCGCCAGGATGTAGATGTTGAACAAGCCTAAATTTCTGTGGTTTATATTTATGGTGGCGAAGTATTCTTTGGATTCTTGTTTTCGAAACTCCAATACTACTTTCCATAGTTCTGCAAGAGCTTATAGGATTACCCTCCTCACTGGGTAAAACGGTAACCTAATCATTCTCTCAATTTTCATCATTATATTTTTTTGACCTGGGTTTAGGAAATGATCCATAATTAATTAAATTTTTTTTTAATCTATAAAACGTGATTTTACTAGGTTGTCTACGTTCTGGAAACCTACATAGATGTATAGTTACTTAATTATCAAAATTAATACCAAGGAAACTACACTTACCTGATAAAAGATAAAATACAAATTTATTGCTGCGTCGGCGTTTTCATTACTCTGACCAAAGCAAATTATCATATCATATTTTCCAAAGTTTTAACAATTTTGATTTTCTGCCATATTTTGCACAATGAACAAACAATACGATTGTTGTACAAAAATAATTTTAATCAGATTTTACAGGTCAGTTACGTTTAGATCAGACTAGACCCAGCCTACTTACAAATTTAGATAATTGTTTGTAAGTTTTATTGCCATTAATATTTTTTTCTGAAGCTGTAAGATTCATTTTACACAATTAAAAAAAAATTGCCAGTTTGAATGTTTCCAAAACTATTGTACCTAATTTCCATAATTTTTTGTTATTATTTTTTGCATTTCTGCGTAACAGTCCTTAGATTTATTATAATCGCGTATTCACATATTTATAATTATAATAAAGCAGTAAGAATCTAGTAGCCCTTTTTTAATACCCAAATATATCCTGGGCGTTTAAGAAAATACGCGATTTTATAGCTTTTATGGTAAACTATATAACCAAAATGTTAAATTAACGTAACATTCATTTTTGAGGTTAATAATGCAAAAGAAGTGCCACACAGTATTTTCTATTTGAAAGCTGAGAGTAAGCTCTATTGTATAATGAAAAAATATACAGGGTGTTCCATTAAAAAAAACAAAATTTTGATTTATTGCGAAGAAGCTGACTTTTTGTTGGGAAAACTATGCACGCACTAAGTTCTACCGAAAATTCTGCATAAAACCCACATTTCACCATGTCGATAAATTACAAGGCAAAGCAGTTACGAGGGGTGCTTAAAATGTACACCATTTGAAATTCGCGCTGTATCTCAAATACTAAAATGACTGTGATAATTCTGTTTGTAGCATCTTTCGTTTCACGAAAAGTAGAACAGGGTCGCGAGAACAGCATCCTTCTATCTGTGCTCGCTAACGTGATACCCTACAATTTCTATCAAAATGGGCCACAGTGTACCGGGTGGACCAATAAGCCGATCCTCCGGCTACATCTCAGGAACTGTTTATCGTACAGCTTTTGGAAAAAAATTCCATAGTAAAAACGGCTAACGGAAAATGGATGTAAATAACTTTCAAGTTTTTAGCGTTACCGCTAGAGGGCATAATCTTTATAGCAAACTTTAAAAACAATTCTTTTATAAAATATGTCCAATCATAGTAGGTATTAAATAAGTAAATTAGAATGATGCATAAGTTCTGCACAAATCTTATTAAATACTTTTTTCTCTATTATTTCAAATAAAGGGCGGGGGAGAGTGGGAATGTTTGTATGAATAAATGCCTATAACTTTGGTTTGGATCAACCGATTTTAACGAAATTATTTTCATTCGAAAGAGCGTAGATGAACCTATTACATCTACTATAACACAATTGCATTTAGTTTTAATTGTCGTAGATAGAGGGCACTATCGGATAAAGAAAAATTAAAATTTTTAAATGGAAACACCTTAGTATTGTAAATTACAACGGAAACTGATTAAATTCGTAATAAAATGGCGCAAACCGCATGTCGATATCTTTTGTCTAACTCGACATATAAGTAAAAACGCGTAAACATACGTAACTAGTATTACTTCACTCTGTATTATAATTTAAAATAACAAAATATGTCAGTATTTTCAGAATTTGTTAAACTAAGAAGGCTGCGAAATAAAGATAGATATTAATATTACTAATATCAGTAAATAATCAGCATCCATTCATAATGAGTAGTAGTAAATGCCTAATTGTCTGATATGATTGGAGTTTGTTTCGAATGCCATCAAAATGCCGCTATTGCCTCACGTATATATGCCATAAGATATCCTGACAGGAGGCATTATGGCAAAAAAAATATTTAAAAGAAAGGCAAGAAGATTAAGAGAAACTGGTAGCTTTCATCATCCTTGTTATAAACGACGTGGTGTAAGGTGTGACCGAAGATAATGTAATCAATGTGCTTGCTTTAGTTCAACATAATCCACATATGAGTAGTCGGCAAATCTCTACAGAATTAAACATACCAAAAACTACCGTTCCAAGGATTTTAAAGCATAACAGGTAGGTTTCTTATGATATTATGAACTGCACGTTTAAGTTTGAAAATTGTAATCCTCTTTAAATTTTAGATTCAACTGTTTTATTTTCATATTGCGATGAAAACGGTAACATGGCACTTTAATCATTTCATTTATTATTTCAAAATATTTGTTTTTCTATGTTTTTTGGACTGCATCCTTATCATGTAGTTCTCCACCAAGCTTTGCATGAAAGGGATTTCCATGCAAGGCAGGATTACGGCAATTGGATGTTAGGTATGCTGGAAGCACAACCGCATATCATATCAAATATTTTGTGGACAGACGAAGCCACCTTTAGTAGTGCGGGTGGTGTTAATCTGCATAATATGCATTATTGGGCTGAAGAAAATCCGCACTGGATGGACGAAGTGCAGCTTCAAGGTAGGTGGAGTCTTAATGTTTGGTGTGGTATAGTTGATGGAATAATCATAAGACCATATTTCTTTTAACTTTAAATCGCGACACATATTTAAATTTTTTGGAAAATGAATTGCCTATTTTATGAGAAGATATTTCCTTACAAACAAAATGAGATCTGATATTTCAGCATGATGGGTGTCCCGCGCACTTTTCCAGGCGAGTTAGAGATTATTTGAATTTAAGATATCCATATAACTGGAGTGGAAGGGGAAGTATATTTCCATGGCCAACTAGATCTCCAGACTTAACATGTCTAGAGTTTTATCTATGGGGAAGATTGAAGGAGTTAGTCTTTTAAACTCGACCAACCACGCGACAAGACATGAAACAACGCATTATAAACGCAATAAATAGTAAATCCATAGCTGAGATTGAAGCTGCTGTTATGTCCACCCGTGATAGATTACGTCTTTGTGTGGACCATGCTGGAAAGTATTTTGAACATTTAATGGGACATTAAGTTTTAATCTGTGTGATCTTCTTTTCATATATTTTGTTATTTTACGTTATAATACAGAGTGAGCCAATACTAGTTACGTATATTTGCGCGTTTTTACTTACATCTCGAGTTAGACAAAAGATGTCGACATGCGGTTTGGGTCATTTTGTTACGTTTTCCGTTGTAATTTACAATACTTAGGTGTTTGCATTTAAAAATTGTAACATAGACAAATTCTAATGTTTTTTATTCGAAAGTGCCCTCTATCTACGACAATTAAAACTAAATTCAATTGTTTAATAGTAGATGTAATTGGTTCATCTACGCCCTTTCGAATGAGAATAATTTCGTTAAAATACCTTGATCCAAACCAAAGTTATAGGCATTTATTCATACAAACATTCCCACTCTCCCCCAGCCTTTACTTGAAAAAATAGGGAAAAAAGTATTTAACAATATTTGTGCAGAAATTATGCATCATTCTAATTTACTTATTTAATATGTACTATGATTGGACATATTTTATAAAAAAATTGTTTTTAAGTTTTGCTATAAAGATTATGCTTTCTAGCGGTAAAGCTAGAAACTTGAAAGTTATTTCCAGCGATGCTCTTGGCCGTTTTTATTAAGGAAACTTTTTTCTCAAAGCTGTTCGATAAACAGTTCCTGAGATATAGCTGGAGGATCAGCTTATTGGTCCACCTGGTACATATACTTAAGATTGTAGTTAAACCTTATTGTTAATTAGTACCGCTCTAACCAACTAAGCTATCGAGATACAAGCCCCAAACCTTTGAACTTGTTCGTTCATAACAAAACTTATAATAATACTTAAAATTGATTTTAGATTTATTATTATGATCTTACCAACAATTTACACACTGCGTCATTGAATTTAAGATGTCACTATAATACTATGACAAAAAATAAGTTTAAATGTATTAATTATTAAATATTTATGCAATAAAAACTCCATATTCACAAAATATATTTTTTAAATTGGTATTCTAATTATGTCTCTTATAATCGGACAACGGATATTTAAATTTGAATCTTTTAAGAAGTAGGAATTTAAATTATCTGAATTAAAGTTGAATATTCACGTACATTATTACGGTTTCAATTCTAATTAAAATACTGTATCAAATTCCAAAAGGTTTTAACGAATAATTAATTAACATATTAGGTACCCATAATAGTATGTATAAATTGGTACATTTAGGAGGTGTTTTGTTTTCTTAAAAGTTGCCAATTTTTTTTTAACAGCATCTTCTTAAATGTAAAAACAGATATTAAGGACACTTTGAAATAGACCAAGCGTAAGAAGATTTCTGAAAAACTATTCGTTAAGTGTTTGGTAAATTTTTGAAATAGTTGTTCAGGTTTTTGGTGTTTATTTGTGATTATTAAAGATTAATGAGTGTTTTAGTATATCATTTTACACAACTTTGCAACGGTTTATCTCAAGTTATGCACATTTGCATTAATCTACACATATTTTAATGAGGTAATTATTGCAGACAGATTACAGTCATTTGAATTTTGTTTTAGTGACCAAATGGGAACAATACTATAAATAAATAAGTGTTTGATCACGATTTGGCGTTATCGTCAGTTCAGAAAGTAAAAAAGCTGTTGTCTATTATTATTATTACTGACTTCAAGTGTAACAACACAATCATGAAATTTGTACCAATGAAAACAATTCTATTTGCTTATTTTTTTGATAAATTCTGAAAAACCATGATGTCATGGTCATTGGTAACAAATTAAAACCAAACAGAAATCAAATTGTATTTAGCTCCGTGAAGTTAGCAGTACATAATCGGCACCAAACGTTGTTTTGTACTGGAATTGTGCTGAAATGTATCGTAATCAATTTGTCCGCAATGCTAACCGTTCCAAAATAATCGCGTTTTTTATATGTACTGCTAACTTCACAAATAGTACAGTAAGTTTAGCAGGAAAATGCATTCGAACATGAAACTAATTAAGAGAAGCTAATTTCTTAGATTCCAAAAAATTTTAAATATTTGCTTCCTGTCGTCTCCAGAAAATTCACTACATTATAATGATTGTTGAAAACTAATTGTGTTTTTAGTTCTCGCCTTCGCTTTTCTATTGTATATTTCCATTTACCATCTTCTTTCTTTTTTCTCAAATATTCTGCTCCGTTTGCACTTTTAAAGTTGATTTAAATTTTTGCGCCATGTTGTCTGATCTACGCAACTTAGCTTTTTGCAACCACGAATACTAGTATTCGTGGTTGTTGCCCTTACACTTTCAGTTGATTTATCTGAATCCTAGTGAATGTAGTCCGGATTACGCAGATTATCTGCAGTAAATTATTGCCACTGTAATAATGTTTTGATTGGCTAAATCACAAATGACTGAAATTAAATGTTCGTGTTGGTTTTTACCGACATCAAAAATAATCATGCTAATACGCCTCTTGTACTTTCAATAAATTCATTCCGGAATAAAGCGCGTGAACTAGGTGCATGTTTTTTAGCTTATATGCCATAGAATTGCATGTAAACGATAATCTAATTATTATTAGTAGCAAACTTAACAAATATTATTGCAAATTCCATTAACTCCGATATTTCAGATTTTAGATAGTAAAATTATTTATTTACTCTTCACAATCAGACACACAACGATAGTACTATTTCTCCTAGCGTTGAATTTTCGCCGACACGAGGTTTTCACTTTGTATATTACATCGCTTGGAGTTAAGAGATTTTTGTCTCTGCTTGATTTCCAGAGTTACGAGATACGTCGCGTAATCAGGGTTAGAGTTAGGAGGTTTTCTTTTTGCTATTTTACTACGTTTATTTGGAGTTAGGCGGTTTTAGAGTTTTGCAGGTTTCACTAGTAGTAGGCGTAAAAAATTCGAGGTTTGCGAATTAGGGTAATGATATCATGTTTTTTTCATACAACAACTAAATGCAGCAGAGGCGGCTCATGGTAATTACCCTTAGGGGCTCTTACAATTAATGTGTAAAGCATGAACGATACACATAACGATCATTTATTGCACGTTATTGTATTTTTTTTGTACTATTATTTAACATAGAGGGGTTGACATGTGTTAGGTACCATCCATCGATGTTTCACTAATGCACCCAATTCACTAGGTCTTCTGGTCATGTTCTTTTGAGTCGTCTGCCTGCTAGCGGTTGGTTGTACAGTTCATTGATTAGTTGGTTGATATGGTCAGTACTTCTTTCTTTCGATTTGTTGGCGTGTAGACCGATTTATTTCTTCATGAAGGGAACTCCGAGATCGTCATGAAGGGTTTCATTAGTGACGTACCAAGACGCGTCCACTATCATTCGAAATGTTTTGGATTGAAAGGTTTGTGGTATTTTTGTGTTTCTCGACTTGCTACATCCCCAAATCTCAATTCCGTACGTCCAGATTGGTTTAAGGATGGTTTTGTAAATTAGTAATTAATTTTCTAACGAAAGTTTGGGCTTTCTGTTTCACTTTTATGTTGAGTTGAGTTTTGTCTATATGTAACCAGAAATATTTCACTACCGTTTTTTCTGGGATAGGAACATTGTTTAGGTTTACCCTAATGGCAACTACATCGTCTCGTTGTAAAGCACATTTGCGCGGATTTGTCACTGTTTACTTTAATTTTTCACTTCCTCGACCAGTTCTGCAGTATATCTAGATAGTTTTGTAGTTTCAGTGAGGCTATGTTAGGTTCAGTGTGTGACGTTGGGACGGCCGTATTATCGGCAAAAGGGGGTATTGTAGTCCTTTAGTGGTGGGTATGTCGGCCAAAGAAACTAGGTAGAGGAAAGGTCAAAGGACAATGCCTTGGGGTACACCGGATTTGATAGGATGATAGAAAGAGACAGCGTTATTGACTTTAGTTTGGAAATAACATTCGTCGAGATATGACATTAGGATAAGGAATATTTAGTTGGGTAAATGCATCTTAATTTTGCATAATGGGCTCTCGTGCCAAACTTTGTCGAACGCATAACTTTATTTACAATTCAATGGCATTTTTGTATTGTGGAGTGTTTTTCTCGAAAGCCAGATTGGTGTTTTGGAATTAAGTCGTTTATGGGCACAGTTTTCTTTATTCGAGCAAGAAGATTCTCAAATATTTTTGAAGTAAGCGGTAACAGGCTTATGGGGCGGTAGGATGGAGACTCAGTAGGTGGTTTTCCAGGTTTCCGCAATCATGATGATTCGTGAAAATTTACATTGAATGGGGTAGTACGATAAACGTAGTATACTATTATAAATCGTTTTAGTTTTGATATCCTCATCAGTACTATTCTCACTAGTTCAAGTATATACATTTGCTAAGTAATCAGATAGGGCATTTGCCTTTTATTCATCAGTTCGTGGCCAGTTTGTGTCCTGTTTCCTTGATAGTGGTACTGCTACGACCGGTCATATGAATTTTCCTGCGGTCTTCCATAATGAGTGATCATTTGGTGCAATATTAGGTTATATAGTGATTAAAAGCATCATTATATATCATATGACTTGGGTTGATATTCCTGTTGATTTGGCCTTGAAAGAGTTCCCGTTTGTTTTGTACATAGCTTAGGTAACGGTTTTCTCCATATTATGTTTGTGCTTAATGTGACTACTATTGCTGAAAGATCAGAGCTTAGATCAAAGCTAGACTCTATTTTGTTATAACTGTTGGATATGCCTTTGGTTATGGCAAAGTCTTTCCTGTTACTGCGCTGTATAATGGCACTTTATGTAGCTTCGGACAAGTAGAAATAAATCTATAAGTGCCAAGTATAGTGACAAATAAATAGACGTAAATAAATCAAACTCATCTAATAATATGTTTATTCATATTTATCTAACTCACTATTTACTTTTACAGTGTTAGGCAAAAACATATCTAGTTTAGTATTAAAGTAAAAATTATTTTTTTTAGTACTTAAGTATCATAAACCATCCAATACAAACAAACCCAAAAGCGTGCATAATCGGTCTTTATCGCACGCCCGCCGTGCGTATAAAGGCAGCTAGGTAACCGCTTCAATAAATAAGATTAGATTATGCCAGATCTTACTGTGAATTGTCAAATTGATCAAATTGTTTACAACTTTACCTCAAAACCAGTAACATGAACAGAAAAATTGTTGTAAATAAATATTAAACGTCCGATGGTGATTATTTCTGATTGTTAGGTTGCCTGCAGCATTACTGAAATTTTCAATACGTACAATAATGACGTATAATAATTAAATGAAATGCAAATGACATTTACCTACCCACTCGACAAAATGCATAGCAATTATTAATTTGATTTTTTTAATTAAAATGATTGTAGTAATTACTACTGTTACTATTATAATTACGCATTCATACTAAAAATATCATATGACACAACGCATAATCGCCTTTAAAGCATATGCAACGTTAATGCACTCTGCTACGCGTCGTGGCCTTAAACTCACTATTATATACAAAATCAATTAATTATACAGGACATCCCGTAAATATTGCAACAAACGTCGGGAGGTCAAAGTATACCTCTAATATGAAAAAGTTCCCATAAACGTACCCTTGAAGATGCGTCATTTATTAGATACAGGTTGTTAAAGAAAAACTTTTCTTTCGTTTTTTCCCGTAACTCCTAAAATATTAAAGGTGCATGAGCGAGATTCGGTTGACTTATAACACATAAGGAATGACGTGTTGTGCAATGTATAAGGTGATTTCTAAATATGTCAGAGGCGTAGATATAGGTGTCATTTGAAGTATTTAACCCTGCAACTTCTACGTTACCGGCATAAATTGAATTTCAGTGGCAGTTTTTGAATACGTAAAGTCTTTTGCACGAAAAATGTTTACCTTGTGTAAAGCCTTAAAGTAAGTAGTTTTCGGGAAAATTGGAATATTATGAGAAGATTACGTATCTTCTGTATGTTCCTGGCAATTATTAGTTGCAAATTAACAAATCGCTATTGTTACCACGATATAAAAGATAATTAGTGAATTTGTAATATCTTGATAATACGTCGTAATTCGCTAATGTTTTCAAAATATTTTATTTATATACTTTAAGTAAGAAGTGTGAGAATGTATGTAACTATTATTTGGCTAGGGTTGAAAAACACATGTTGGGGTGTGAGTAGCAGACGTACGCTTAAACTTTAAGTTTAACTTTAACTTTACTGAAGGGGCGTAACGGATCATTGGAATTTCTTATGTTTAATGTAAAAATGTGACTAGTTTAGTAAGTAATTGTGTCGGTACAGACCGCGATCAAAAGATATCTGTTTGGTAGGTTGAAACCGGAGAGGTAAATGTAGGGTTTGTTACGAACGAATGCATATTTTTAAAAATTGAGATCTCGTGCAATAATTAATATGAAACTGTTCCAATGTAAATTAATGTTTCTTGTTTTTTTATTACTTTTAAAAAATGGGGGTTGATTGCGGGGGTAAAGTTAATTCGGTTTGAAATCGGGGGAAAGTTAGTTACAGTTAGAGTGTCAATCGAGCCAGATCGATTTTTAGTTAATTAAATTTCTTCATTGTAAACAGTTTGTCTTAAAAATATTTCGTGCGTGTACATTTTCTTTTGAATTAGCCAACACTAATTTGACTTTTCTTACGGGGTTAGTTGTAATGTGTTTCTCAAATATTAATCTATAAATAACAGTCACCCTTTTTGGACTTAAAACGCGTATGTTATTTGTGCCTGTGATCAATTAAGGGAATATATAGGCAAGTGCAAGTAGGTATTTTTATATAAATTAAGGCTCGCTGCAAATGATTCTACACTCCTATATAACCTATTAAAAATCGAGCATTGCCTTGCAAAGGCATCTCATCCGCACGCGGGCTCATTAAGCTGAAATCTACTAAAATAAAAGACAGTACAGGGCTCCCTCCCTCTGGTATTGGTGTGAATTAGCATTTTTGTTTATTATTTATATGTATATTTGTGTAGAGATGGGCTGATGAACGGGTACATGATACCGCTTTGGTTATTAATTGTAAAAGGCAATTACCTAGTGGGTACACACTCCCGAGATCAGATAACCATTAAACACCTCGAATTTTATTTGTGTTGTTTTTATTGTCGTATAGACGAATGTCCTGAGAAAGGAGCGCTGTATTTTTCTAACGCCCTCAAATTCATATACCGGTCACGATGTTGTGATCTGTTTATAACTTACCCTTGTAAGGCTTTATTTTGATGAGTTTTTTTTGTGTCAGTTGTTAGGTAGAATTGTTTGCCTACGAGCTGATTTCTCTTTATATGCAATTGGTTGTAATTTTTCATATGTATTTTGTGCTTTAGTGGTCACCAAACAATAGTGTACGTGTAAATTCCTTGTCTAATTTCTTTTGTCTTTGATTTTACCTTATTATCACCGGTGCAATGTTATTGTTGTATTTTATATGTGCCGTAATTTGCTTTATTGTTTTATGTGCTTATTTACTTAAAGACCGGCATGATACATTTTAAAGGGCCGTATGTTTGGTATTTTTATTTTGATTATTTATGACACAATTATGGTGTGACTGCATGGGGTTTCTTTTTCTATTATTGTGTTTCTGTATAACTAATCTGCTTTTTATTCATTTCTCTTAATGGTGTAATTTTGTACGCATTTTACCCTAATAATAGTATATTGTTATATATTTAACCCTTTCATTGTTTTTTTTTGTGTTATTTGATTTATTAATATACTTGTGCAATTACTTATTTATAAATAAAGTGGGTTTTATTGGTGGTTCTTTCCACAGTAGTATATTAACGGGCTGAACCACCTCTGTGCAAAGCTGGTTGAATTTAATTTGAGCAGTTTCATTTTTTACCTGCCCCACATGATGCAACACTTACCTCATCCAGCCTATCTAATTCAGACAGCACAACGTACCTACCACTAGATGACCACTTCGATTGATCAGATTTGAGGTTTGCGAGTAATTAAATATCAGATTTGTAAATATATTCTAATGTTTCAATTATTGCCAGGAAAGTCAAAGTAAGGCAGGCAATTAATTTGAGTAATAGTAACATTATTGTTAGTCAAGTCAGGATACATCACTTAGGGATCGTTTTGTTCTTGAATTTGCATTGTTGCAAAGAAGTTAAAATTACGCTTTTCAAAATAAGGTACCTGGGGAACGCTACAGTAGGTAAGTAGAATTCACAATATTTTAGAAGCGAATTTCAAAATACTGTCATTATTTAAATGGCAGTTTAATTTGAAACTTTTAAAATAAACATGAATAATTTTGAATATTTAGCCGATATGCCGATATTTACGGTGAAGCTAATTGCAATGGCCATGAGCTGTGAGTTTGTATCCAGAACGGTTTCTTAATCGTCAACGTTCGTACCATTCAACTTTTGAAAGGATTCATCGTCGATTAAGAAAATATGGTTCGTTGAAACGTCCTGGTGATGCTGGTCATCCAAAAACAATTCGCACGGTAGCTCTTGAAGATGAAATTTTGAACTGAATTAATAATCAGCCCGATACAAGTATTCGTGCATTGGCTAATTTCGTGAATGCTAGCAAATCAACTGTCTGGAGAGCTGTGAGTGAGGAATTACTTTATCCATATACAGAAGGTTCAAGCAATGACTCCAGCAGATTATCCTCATCGTCTAGATTTTCATAACAAGTGTATTTAACAAAATCAAAATGAACCTGATTTTCTTCGAAGCATTTTGTTTACAGATGAGGTATGTTTTACCAAAGATGGTTATTTCAACAGTAGCAACAGCTACATTTGGGATTATAAGATTCCCCACGCTATTTCTTTAAGAGAAGAGCAACACAATTTTTCCATTAATATTTGGGGTGGTATTATCGACAATACTATACTAGAGCCATATTTGTTGCCTCCAATTTTACCACGCCACAATATGTTGTTTCAACATAATGGGGCACCTGTTCATTTTTATAAAAATGTTCGAGACAATTTGGACCAATTCTTTCCAAATCGATGGATTGGTAGAGGAGGTTTCGTGGTTTGGCCTGCTCGGTTTCCAGAGATCTAAATCTTCTTGACTTCTTTTTATGGGGACATGTTAAAGCATTGGTGTGTGAAATTCCAATACTAAACCAAGAAGATCTTCTGGCAAAGGTGATAGTAGCATTTGGAGAAATTAGACATAACCCTGGTATGGTTCGAAAAGTGCACCAATCCATGATTCGTCAAGCTAATTTATGAATTGGGCAAAATGGAGCGCAATTTGAGAATCTATTGTAATAATTTTTTTTTAAATAAAAATTGCTCCTCATTTCATCTTTAGTTATTATTGTGCATCATCTTATAATATTTCAATTTTTCCGAAAACTACTTACTTTAGAGCTTTACACAAGGTAAACATTTTTCGTGCAAAAGATTTTAGATATTCAAAAACTGACTGAAATTCATTTTATGCCAGTGACGTAGAAGCTACAGGGTTAAATACTTCAAATGACCCCTATATCTACGCCTCTGACATATTTAAAAATTACCTCTTACGTTCCACAACACGTCACTCCTTATGTGTTATAAGTCAACCGAATCTCATTCATGTACCTTTAATATTTTAGGAGTTAGGGCCAAAAAAGGAATTTTTTTTTCTTTAACGACCTGTATCCAATAAACGACACATCTTCAAGGGTACGTTTCTGGGAACTTTTTTCATATTTAGAGGTATAATTTCACCTCCCGACATTTGTTGCAATATTTACGGAACACCCTGTATTAAACAGTTTTTATTCAACTACGAAAGCATGTTTTAACCACATTTTTTTTGCTCCTTAAATAAATACATCACTTGCAATTATGTTTTAGTTTATCTTATATATTCAAAACCATTTTTGGTAGAAAATGATTTGTGTAAACTCCAATATCTTATAAATGTTGACATTGTAAACCAAAGACTGTTTGTCTAAAATTTGTTTTGCTTTGTTCAATTTTATTCACGTGAATTTGGTGTGGCAGTATTATTATTAGATTACGAAAGCTGTATTGTTTATGTTATTTATCCATAACTATAACATAAACAATTATTGTAAGAAAAGCACTTATCTTTCGGGTTTTTAAATCGTGTATTTTTTTATTTATATTGTATATAAATTTAAACGTTTCGATAACAATTACAGCCATCCTCCTCAGTAAATGGTAATATCTTTAAGAATTACTTCAAAGAATAAACAAAATTTGTGAAATATGAGAAATATGAAAACGCAAATATGAACCTGCTATTAACTATAATAGTTTGATAAACGTATAAAGCCAACTATAGAATTTAATTTCAGTAAAAATAACTAGATTCTTAATAATGTCACGTGATCATGATTTTATCAAAATTAGTTTCGAAATTACAAGTTATGCATTAATACTGGACTTCTGAAATGTAGTATAAGTTTATGAAACTGAATTTGATAACGCATAAATTCTTGGAAGTTTTTAGATCGTAACGTTTCTTTTCTTGTCTTTTACGTATTTGGAAAGTACATTTTTAGAAATGGTAATAGCCTTCAGAATCCCTATTCTGTAAACTAAATAAAGTTTTGGATTTGGTTATCAAGTTAGATTGGAGTCTAAATTAAGATTTGGTTTACGTATTAGTATCGATAGAAGGTGGGATCCCTTTCACTAATTTGGCTGAGAATTAGTTCCGTTGTAAGTAAAAGTTCGTAATTTTGTAGATAACATTAAATATAGTCATTTACATAAAATTGCGTAGAAAAATTACCGATCATATTAAAATTGTTACTTTCTATTCAAATAGAGTGTAGAAAAGCATACATCGCAGTTTTTAAACGTTTTAGGCGACAGGTTGGCAGGAGTTTTCGATATAATTTTTGGTTTAAATAAAGAGTTTCGCCTTTAGGTACGAGGTGTTAGGGGCTAGCGTCGCAATGAAATCATTAACTTACTGGATATCAATTACATTTAAAAATAGCGCGCTTTTTGTGATGTTCTTTTTTTTGGTAATGCAATTTTCCCGCCGACTTTCGAGTTTAGTCTTTTTTGGCGCGCATTAAAAATTTAAGCATCTTTTGATGATTGGTTATTTTAAGATTTAAGTGGGTAAAATCCAATGTGGCGAATTCTGGAGGACGTTGAAGTCAACTTGTGAGAGGCATTCGTGTAGACTCCAGGTCGCGTTCTCAAAATGTGTGTTCGGGGCGGATGGAATCTTCTTACGTCTGTGCCGTGGCAAAAGAGCCTTCAATGGGTAGATTCCCTGTTAACCCTTCAAGGGAGATACTGATTAGACTAGCCCATCTCGGTAGAATAATATAGTATCGTATACCGTTGTTATTGAATGACAGTTACGAGTTCAAAGAATGTGGTTACGTATTCACTGCTAGTGAGAACCTTATTTGCTTTTGATGAATATTGCCTTTCTGGCGGATTATTTGTATAGAGGTTTGTTTCGAGTACATATATGACCATGATAAAGAACAAATTTGCTGTATATACTGATGCTTAAGAAATTTTAAGTATATAAAGTTATTTGTGTGCGTGTGTGGTGCGTGTGTGCGTGCGTGCTGTGTGTGCGTTTGTGTCTGTGTGTGTGTTTGTGTGTGTGTGTGTGTGTGTGTGTTGTGGTGTGTGTGCGTGTGTGTGTCATATATATATATATATATATATATATATATATATATATATATATATATATATATATATATATATATATATATAGTACATATCGTCAACCAGATGAAGAAGCGACCGTAGAGTATGGTTTTCGTTTAAAATTTGCCGTTAATGAAGGTTGCGTAAAGATCAATTAAATGAGTTATTGGTTTACGCCGAATAAATATCAATTGGTCCATTGCCGTGCCGTTGTGCAAAAGAAAAGGAAATTCGATTGATTGTTTTGGTGCTTTTGAAGAACTACATATTTTTATGAATTTATGTGTTGGTGATTTTAATAAAAGGTTTGTTTGTACTTATTTAGACGCCTTTTTTTTAGATTATTTAAGTAACGTTTAGCTATCAATTCATTATATACAGCGTATTTATCCGTACGTCATATGGTGTTTATCTGTATTTTATTTTGATTTCGCTAGCTAAAATTACATATTACCGATTGTCACATTTATGTGTTCAACGAAATCATTATTGTTACGATTTATTTTTGCTCTAATTTAAGGTAGATAAATTTGGGTGATGTGAGCTTGCGAGCAATTTACATCGGTTTTATTAGAAATTTTACGATAGAAAATTTTTTTCAAGGTGTTTCGGACAATTGTTTATTTTAATTTTTATTAAATTTATGATATGTATAGTATTTATAAGTTAATGTTATTTTTTTGAGTGTACAGAGTTGTAACCTTAAGCTTTCGCACAATGTTGGTATTACTACGTTTGTTCAAAATTTAAAAGTGTAGATGTTTTGGGTTGCATCCAGTTATTGAGTGATTTAGTGGTTTTACCGAAATTGTAGTTTTACATAACTTTACGATGACGATTTTTTTTTGTTGCTTTATTATTTTATTTAATTCAGGCCTTAACGTAATAATTGGAGAGATAATTAGTCATTCTGATCTGGTTGATATAATTGAAGTTGAAGATAAGTTTTGATAGACGTATAAAGTAAATAAGTTGTTCACCGAATAGCTGGCTTATTTGCATGCCATTGATTGTTTTGCGAGTAAAATTTTTTTGAAGTGATTTTTATAGGAATCAACATACCGATTGTGGACGCGGTAGTGCCTGGTAAGCCAATTTGTTTTATTTGTTATGGTGTGGCAGTGTATTTTCAAATTCACGAGATCGACGTTTAGTAAGTTTTAGTATTTTATAAATTTTCGGTCACGTTTAGTTTTGTTGTGGCGTATTTTTCCTTTTAAATTGAATAATTAATTACCGTATTGATCAGCTTCTTTGGATAGTTGAGACAATAACTTTGACGTTGAAGCTTATCGAAATGTTTAATGAGCTTTTTAGTTTTATTATCACAATATTGCGGCTTGTATATGAAGCTTAAGATTTTATTGAAGTTTGGATTAACTTTGCGTAAATATTTTTAGAGGAGAATTTTAGTAGAGATGATGGTTTTATTTTTAGTGAACATTATGGTTTCCTGCTAGACCTTTATCAAGATCTAGTTCATGACGATTTCCCGCTATAAATGTATCTAACAGATGGCGCCTTTTGGACATTTTTACCCGATTTTCACGTTTTGGAAGTTCTGTGCAGCATTAGGTAAGAACCCCGCCCATGCCACTAAGCTATGCCGTGCGCGCACATTGCCTTCACAGGCTGATGATGAGTGTTTGTCCTGTAACAATAAATTAAATATTATTAAACTGTTTTGAAGGTGAAAAATCGGAATACCTTCTAATGGTCGAAGGCTAACAGTGAAAAATCTCTTTAATCAAATTACAATGTAAGTGGAAGTTGTGAAAAACTTTAATTTGAAATTGATAAAGGAATTCACAAATAGAAACTTGACATACCAATTAAAGATCTGGTCAAATCTAAAAGTTTGATTTGTGAACGCTTTCAAGTTAGTTTTTCACAACTTTACACCTACACCATAATTTGATTCAATTTTGTTAAATAATTAAATCATTCAGTAATTATGATGTTTTTCTTCTTCAAGGCAGTATAATAACATTTAATTTATTAAGGATCTAGCTATTCTTTACTAAAATTAGATGCCATAGTTGGCTTTATACGTTTATCAAACTGTTATAATAATATTTTATGATTGCGTATCCATGTTTCACAAATCTGTTGTAACCTGTGAAGTAATTCTTAAAGATATTACCATTTACCGATAACTGTAATTGTTATCGAAAAGTTGAAAATATAGAATATAAATAAAAAAATACACGATTTAAAAACGTAAAAGATAAGTATCTTAATTATGTGTAATAATCGTGACAATTTGCATAATGATTGTAATTGTCACTCTAGAATAAAATTGAAGCAATGGCAATGGCTGTATTTAATTGTATAATATTTAATTATGCAAACTATCTCATAACATTATTGAATAATATAAAGGTTGCCATGTAAATATTACTTGCTACTTATCGAGCAAGTTGGACTTGTGGTAACACAGTCTGCTTAGCATTCGGGAGGTAATGAGTTCGGTCCCCGTTACCATCTACCTTGTATGAAGTATTTTCAGGGAGTTTTCCTATAGCGGTATGATGGTTACGTATACGAACATAATGTGCGGTTATTTAGGCGAATGCAAGGGTAGTATCTTCCCCCTTAGAACCCTATCTCCATTCCTTCTGATCCTATCCTTAATTTCACCATGTGTAATGTAGATATGGATGCTGGGAATTCATAGCTGTGGCTGAATAAGCGGGGAAAACCTTTAGGGAGAGAATAAAATACATTTCTTTTCTTTCCATTTATTACTATTTATTCTGAAATAGCCTTTGCGTATTAAACGAACGAAGTAACATATCGGCCGCCCGTACGGTTACATCTCAACTTCAGTATTGCTGATCAAGTCGTTTGAGTCATTGGTACTAAATTATGTTTTTTAGTATACGCTTCCAAAAAGAGATATTTTATATACTCGTTTGAGTCTGTATAATTAGACTTTTTCGGACTCAATCCCAAAAAGTTGCCATGCCAACTATTGACAACAATATATGTAGATAAATGAAGCAATATTGTTCAATGCTACAAATTGAACAACTTTATTTTGTTTGGTACAACAATCCGAATAAAGCTTCTAAGTTAGATATTTATTTATATATTTATACTTTGCGTTTTGGGCAATTCTTTCGGGTCTAATTTTTCTGGTTACAAGTTTACCACGGTAGCACGGTAGATAACTAAAATTCAAAGCCCGCTACTTTCGAGAAATCATTACTCTAATCATGTTAATCGTAGAAAACGTTTTAATGTGTTTTTGGGAGATTCTAATGTTTGTGACCCCGCCTGCTATTCCGGACTTGGCTACACTTCGTCCGGAAACAGCAACAGTTCGCCCGCAAAAAATATATTGTAGGTACTTGTAACAAAAAATACTATTGATGTAATATATTTTCAAATATGCGTAATAATTTTTTTTTGTTTTGTTTGGTGGGCCCGAGCTCTAAAGCCCTTTAGGATATCCGCCACTGAATTAATGCAGTGACATAACTATCTATATATCAAATTGAAATCTACATTTTGAGTTATGAGCCATTACCTGAACTACATAGACTACACTTACAAGAGAAGTTTTACAACTATTTATACTAAGATAATACATTTTATAACATGTAATTTGGACACCAAATTACATTTATTAATACTTTTCTTAGTATGAGTGTTAAACAAGCACGGGCGGTAGCAGCCGATTACGATGCCAAGAATGCTCGTTTTGAGCATGGTATTGAAAAACAACTGGACCCTAAAATTCTAAAATACATAAAATTGTATACAAATTTAATTCAGTGCTTTGCCGTCGTAGCGCTATTTCCAAATATATTTTTACAACATACCTTCCGTACTTTTCAAATCATTCTACCATCTTTAAATGACAACACCTTACAACCAATTTGTGTATTTTTAAGTAGTTTTATATATTTACGGTATATAGGTTTCTAGCGTCATTCTAACTAGATAATATTTGAAGCTACTTACACCATTATGAACTCCAACTTATGTTTTTTCTGTATCATTTTCAAGTCACGTTACCTTTGTGTATACTGTATGAGCCAGTCACTTCAATTAACTGCCGAAGTAAGAAACTTTATATTGTTTGGTACAATAATCTGAATAAATCATAAAGCTTCTAAGCTAGGTAGTTATTTATATATTTATACTTTGCGTTTTGGGCAATTCTTTCGGGTCTAATTTTTCTGTTTACAAGTTTACCATGGTAACACGATAGATAACTAAAATCCAAAGCTCTCTACTTTCGAGAAATAATTGCTCTAATCATATTAATCGTAGAATACCTTTTAATGTGTTTTTGGGAGCTTTTAATGTTGTTTGTAAGACGTACCTAAAAAGTTTTTGTGGCCTAAAAAGTTTTTGTGGCCCCATCTGCTATTCCGGACTTGGCTACGCCTCGGTCGGAAACAGCAACAGTTCACCCGCAAAAAATATATATTTATGTACTTGCAACAAAAAATACTATTGATGTAATATATTTTTAAATATGCGTAATCATTTTTCTTGTTTTGTTTGGTGGGCCCGAGCTCCAGAGCCCTTTAGGATAGCCACCACTGAAATGCAGTGACATAACTCTATCTGTATATCAAATTGTAATCTACACTTCGAGTTATTAGCCATTTCCAGAAATACACAGACTACATTTACAGGAGAACTTTTACTGTTATTTATACTAAGTTAATATATTTTATAACATATGCTATAAAACTTATACAATAAATATTTATAACATTAAAAAATAAATTCTAGAAATTTGTACCATTTATCTACGCAAGAATGAAATGTTCTAAAGTGTATTAAGTGATTCTTTTACCGTAAAGTACATACATTTACTAATTTTAAACGCTTTTTCACAAAGATTAGAACTTGAGTCCATACATGTTGCGACGAGCTTCTTATGAATATTATTGTTATCTGTTCCTGAACATTTTTTGAATTCATCTTCATTAATATCGCCATCCTCATTAAAAATATTTAATTTCATATAAAGGCATTTTAGACAACATTTTAGTGCTTCATCATCTTCAGCATAGATTCCTTTTTTTAGTATATTCTCCAGAGATTCAGGTTTAGTTTTAGACTTTACTAAACACTCTGGTGCATAGTCTTTAATTGAATTTTCATATCTGGCAATGACATCAGAAAAATCCTAAAAGCAAAACTATTTAGCTTTACTGTAATTATAAATGAGCTTTTTCTTCATACCTCGGCTTGCAAAAAACTAACTGTCGTCAGTAAAATCAAATACAGAGTAACCATAGTGTCTGATCTGCGCACACTGGTACAATATAGGCTATAACTATATGCTGTATCTTAAATTATAAAGATACGTAATTGTTTATATGACCTATGGTAATTGTGACCTATTATTTGGAATCACCTTAGTGACATTGAAGTAATTAAATTTTGTTAATTATGAAAGAAAAATACATTCAAGACAATTCATTTTTATCGTTTAACGATAAAAATGATACGTCCAAGATAACCAGGAACAAACAGTTGTCTGTTGCATAATTTATTTATATTTATTTAACTAGTATACTTCGTTATTCTAGTATGTTAAACGCGGAGAGAATTTCAAACACATAAGCACACGAAAAATGAAGGGTAGCTTTATTAAAAAGAATTGGTAAAACATGGCTAAGGTAAAATTAAGCTGTAGCAAAAAAAGCGCTATTCAATATCACCCAGTGAATGTTACATTTGCTAATACCGAATATGACACATTTTTTATGGATTCTTAATCACTCGAAAATGTTAATCTCTCAACTATCATATTTTATGCAATGTGTCAAAAAGGTTTAGAATATCACGTTTAAAAAAACAGATTTATCTTGTTTCAGTGCTGGATTTATCATTACCCACGTGCGTAAAGCGCCAAATTTTAGGGGGCGCCAAATTTATAGATGACGCAAAGAAATTTAAATCACGTAAAATTAATTGTTGTAAATAAAACTTTAAATCAAAATCTTGTTAATTTTTTATCTTCATAGTAACATTTTCTAACATTATGAACATACTATAGGATACACAGACATATAAACCTTCCCAAAACAATCTGACAAATTTATTAAATTGAAATACATTTGGTTTATGTTTAAAATACGGAGGTAAGTCTCATGTATTCCTGTTTTACCGTACCTTGATTGTGTTATGAATGTATTCATTACCAAGTAAAATGTTTGAGCTGTTTTTTTTTGTTTGGGTTTGGTTTCAGACGTGAAAAGCGTTCGATCAAACAACCGACTAGAGAATGCCGCAAGTTTACATTTAGACGATACCGAGTGGACGGTGTGTTGAGGAGGTACCCTGGATAGTTAATATTCTTATTTTATTAATCCGAACACATTAAATTTCTGCAGTAAAAAAATTCTTTTCTATTTTGAATCAGTAGGTATATTATATTCGGGATTCTGATTTAAGTTGCACGTTGTACCGTTCTTTGCCTTGTACGCTTACAATTTGTCACACTGTAACGCACCGGCATACGCGATAAGAAACTACCCGTATGTTAAAAATAACCAACAGGGTAAACATCAAAGCGTTCCCTTATCGTCTATTCAGTCATCTAGGGATAAGCCACTCAGCCTCTAGAATATTACTTCTAGATTACTCCATCTGAGCGTGTGTATATATAAAAAGGAACCGATCCAGAATTGTACTGAGATAAATTAAAAGCATAAGTGTTAATTATTTATAGTTCAGTATTTAATCGTTATTCGTAGTGCATATGATTTTCATGTTAACTTTTGTGTTTGTATTAAATAAATTGCGTAAAGTTTTCATCGTTATTAAAAACGTAACACTATTTTAGTTTTTTAAATCTTTAAATTCAATAATGCGTGAACATCGGAAAAAGTTAAGAGTTACGCACTATACAAAAAACTAGCTGATGAAAAACGCAAACAACAAGAAAATGTTATGAATAAAACTAAAAGACTAGAACACTATTTCAGTTTACAAGCGCCTGCAAAACCTCAATCTAAACAAACTTTGTATGTGCCCGAAAACCCCGATGTTACTCATAGCATTTGAACTATCTTACACAATGATGATACTGACGTTGTTTTAAATATGCATGTTTCAACTGAAAGTGTCAGTGCTGCTAGTGGTAGTGGTAGTAATTATGGGTTAGGAACAGATTATATTGATCCTTAGCCAGTCTCGTACGGACAAGATAGACTAATTACTTTTTGCTCAAATTAAAAGTCAAACTAAGTATTGGAAAAATGTGTTGCACAGGGTAGTTGCTGTAGTAAAAAGGTTGTCATCTAGAGGTTTAGCGTTTAGGGGAAGCGTATAAAAGTTTGGTGCTCTGAAAAATGGAAATTACATGATGTGTTTAGAACTTATCTCAGAGTTCGACCCCCTTTAGTAAAACACATATCAGAATGTGGACACCCTGGTAATGGCAAAACGTCTTATTTATCCTAACCTAACCTATCCATTTGTTCGAAAATTCTTTATTCAAGAAATTCGTGATAATTTGTCCATTATGTGACGGAATGGCGTGTTTCACAGGGTAGCTGGTGGAAGTTGCATAATTTCTTACACTACGTTAGTTTGTTAGAGGTTAAAATGTCTCGCGGAATTTAAATTATTATTGAGAAAATACGACATAATCACGTGGGTACCCACAACATGTTAAATATATTGCTATATAACCAGTGAATTGGCTCTCATAAGACCAAAGGACTGTTAAGGAAAGGTTTGGTATGTCGTTATTTTTTCAAATAAATCACTGAAAAAATGCTATTGTTCTAATCGCATCGCAAATGCTACAATTCGTTGACCGCATGTTATTTGGTCAATCTGACGTAAAGACGTCTGAAATGTTTCAACCACGCTTTGCATAACTAAATTTTCTTTATTTTCGTCTGAACCTTTCTTCCTATTTATCTTTGTAAAACTCCCGTAAGCTACCAGATTCGCTTTCAGGCTCCTATACATCACTCTGCCAGGTTGTCGTCTTTCTGGAAATTATTCAAGTACATTTCTTCAGCGTTCACGACATTTCAGCGAAAGAGAACATAACATATACATATATTACTATTTGAAAATTTATTCATTATTCATGATACGGGGTGGCGCTGTCGCCTCCAACAGTGTTGCAGTCTCTTCGGAGGTGATAACGACACTTCTGTATATTTTTCGGTATATGTGCTATATTTTAATTAAAATACGTAAAGATCATTAACCAAGTTACGCCTCCAAAGGTAGCAGTATGTGTGTTTTATGGAATACTTGCTCCTGAAATTGTTTAATTTATACAAGAAAATTCCAGTTATTGATTAGACAATATTAATATGAGACGGTAATATAATAAAAGGTTTAATTACAGAAGTATGCCTTACTATAATAAGTAAGTCTATTAGGTGAATGTGTAAGTGTAACTTTCTCGATTTTTGATTAAACATACTTTTCGGGTTAAAGTCGCTTATTTGTTGGAATATTCTTTATTGTTTTTAAACGTTTCCATGGCAATTTTAATTATTAATTTACATCTATTGTCATACGGGCATATATCAGCGTCCGTTGAACCTTAAAAGCTGCTTATTATTTCTTTTTGCATAATGATAAGATGTTCTAGTGTTGCACCGAACTAATGAACCTTTGATAACACAATTTGCTTATCATTATGGAGGTAATGGGTTCGATTCCTGTTATCGTCTACCCTGTGTGAGGTTCTTTCAGGAGGTTTCCCTCTTACACATATAGCGACATGATCACTGCGTATACGCACATCATATGCGGCTATCTAGGCAATTCCCGGGGTGGTACCGCCTCCTCAAAACACTACGTTCCTCCCTATCCCATCCCGACCGCGCCTATCCTTAGTCCCTCCATGCATACATGCTTAATATACGTATGTATTTTGGTAATTCATCAATGTGGCAGAAGGTACTTGGAAATTTCAAGCAGCATGCTCTCCGTTTTGGGAAAGGAATTAAACACATTGCCTTTTTGTTTCATTTCTAGTTGTGTTGTATGACCTGTTCATTATATAACTCCAAAGGCAACTTAAAAAATGCTTTAGTCGGCCTTTGGCATCAAAATACTCCACTGTTCATATGTATGACAAAGGATTTAAGGAGAAATCGCGTTAACAACCTCAACCATAAATCCGGAAAGTGCATATTAGCACAATTCATCTGTTAACGATTTAGTTAGAATCAGAAACTGCTCTTAGCCGACAAAAATTGCTAAATTCCTCGAGTCATGTAATGTTGACCACGGAATTAGGATATATTGCACATTTTGCGCTTACCCCCACCACACTCCTCAACATGCAAAAATTCTTTACTCTTAAGTAGCACAAAAACTTCCGAACGCGGAGACAATTTTACGATTACTTCTATAATTCTTATGCTTTTATGGTATGATAGTCCAAATTAGGTTTTTGTAAAAAAATGCAAAATCAAAATTCATGAACCGCTTTTGTCAGTAAAGTGATAAAACTCATTCTTTTCGTTGCTCTTTATGGATTTTGGCAACACAATACCAAATTTATGCAACAATGCGGGTTTCCTTAGCATAGTTCTTGCTACATGTGAAAACCAGCTCAGTGGTCTTGATTTACTTGTGCACTAGAGTTCTATACGCATCCGTTTGTATCGGTTATTTACCGTTTGATTTTTTGATATTGGTATTGTTGGAATAGCCTCGACTCTCCGGTCACGAAATGGTTCTAATCGATGGGACACATTTTTGTAAGATCCAATATTGGCAAATGGTTTTTATACGGATCGTATCCACCCTAACAGCTTTCCGTAGTAATGTAAATCAGTCTCTTTGGTACGCATATTTTAACGAATCATGGCTTTAGCAAGTTTAGGAGACCCATTTACAGTCGTGATTAACTTTGTAATATTTGGTCAGTGTCTCGTACGTTTTTCATACTCAAAAAAATATTGAACCGGAATGAATGTGAAAGCTAATAATGTAATGTACTGATACGACCAGATACTGTTTTAAAAAATCAAGTTGCCTTTGTCAAAGCATATTATTTAATATAGTTTCATGTGTGTTCGGATTGGAAATCTCGGACTTTGCTGAGAGCTCAGTTGTCGCGATTTCAATTATTGGCAATACTGAACACCATGGTAACTGAGCTATTGGAGCACGGATTACTATGTAGCCAAATTTAATTCAACATATTATCTGCAGCCTTCGAACAAATTGCAAACTCTAAACATTCTCGCTTGAACAATTATGGAAAACTGAAAGTTTTTTTTACCTTAATTCTATGGATGTACATTTGGACATAAATTGTTAAATTTTAGATAAAAGTCTACTGAAAGTGCGGATTTAATTGGTTCCTAATAGATGCAAAACGTTTTTGTGGTTAACATCGTAAGATATTTCTTTAAGAGTAAATTACAATTGTAGTATACAGTGTGTCCGAGATTCAGCATGCATGTATTGCTATATTCGTTAATATTGAAGATAGAATGTCGGTTAAATGGGGAAAGTTTTAGAGAATTTTATGGCTATCATCATGGTAAAGTCAGATTTGAAGTAACTTTTTTTGTTTTTGAAATAATTGAAGAAAACAAAAATTGTGCATTTTCTACTACCCCCTGTAGCTCTTTTATTTGAAGTCTGACAACATTTTGATTTGTACATTATTATGACACTTTTAAAAGACAATTTTAAAAAAAGTACCAAAATTTATCTACAGTCATTTGTTTTTGAAATACATACACTAACTATTGTTTTTCATATGGACGCCATCTTGAATTTTTACATTATCGAATAGTATTTTTTATCACCTTTTCAGCGATGTATCACATGATACGAGAATTTACTTCCAACTATCAAAAATTTAAAAATATAAATTTGAAATAGTAGGCCTTGAGAAGGCATGGATTAATAAATGAAAAATTTATACAATTAGATTCCTAATTATTGTTATTTATAATAACTAAAATAAAAACAAAACCGATAATAGTAACTATCATAAAACATGCTCGATATGTCCCCCTCTACACTCCACACACTTTCTACAACGATTTAACACTGAATGTGTAACCCTAACTAACGTATTTCTATTTAAAGAATTTAGTACATGTCTTACTCTATTTTCTAAAATGACAAGATTTTCTGGAGTGCCGAAGTAGTACACCTCGTTTTTTGTATGACCCCATAAATAAAAATCTAGTGGGTTCAAGTCAGGGGACCTGGCAGGCCTTAAAATCTCCCCATTATTGGGAATTAATTTATTATTAAATACTCTTTGCAAATATTGTTTAACGTCTGCTGAATTGTGTGCTGGACAGGCGTCTTGCATAAACCAAATATTTTCTAAATTTGGATTGATGTTTCTCAGAGCGGGTATGATTTGTTCTTGCAACATCTCTAAGTATCGGACTCCGTTTAAATTATAATTGAAAATAAATGGTCCAATCAAGTTATTTCCTAAAATGTTACATTTAAAATAAACTTTTTAAGAAAATTTTATTTATACCTATAATTCCGCACCATACATTGAAACCAAATCTGGTTTGAAATCTCCTTTCACAAACTTTATGGGGATTTTCCACATTCCAGAAGTGCGTATTGTGCCTATTAAAAATTCCGCAATTTGTAAATCTGGTTTCATCCGTCCATAAAGCGTTGGACGAGAATTGAAGATATTCCCCAGATTTTTGAATGTACCACCGTGAAAATGCCATTCGTCTCTCAAAATCACCTTCTCGTAACGCTTGAGTAATATTGGTTTGAATGGATGAAATTTATTTTTTTTAAATGTCATTTCGGAATGTGTAATACATCGGCCATTTTTCTAACCGAAGATGCTTCGTTTTCAACAACAAAATTTAGAACAGCATTATTATTACCTTCATTATCTTTAACATACTTTTTAGGTCTTTCCTCTCAAAACTGCCATATGATAATAAATTCATCACTAAAGTCCTGAAATGTCTTTTATTCGGTTGAACCCGGTCGGGAAAAATTTCTTCATAATTTCTTATTGCATTATCTGCATTTCTATTTGCTTTGAAATAGATTTCAATCATATCTAGCTTCTCTTCATTGGAATATCTTAACGCCATACTTCAAAAAATCTTGCACCAAGATACAAAACATGAATAAATATTAACAATAATAACAACAGGAACAAACAATAAAAACAACACAAACGAATAACAGAATAACAACAATAATAAACACTAACAATGACAACAAGAACAATTATTTTTCCAAGTACTTAACACAGATTGCGAATAATTTACTCGAATAAATAAATTATGTCATCTTATTGTCAGTCATTGCAATTATTATCCATGGCCTCATATTTTATTTTGTTTAAATGTTTGGTTGCTGAAAGTAGATTTTCATATCATGTAATACACTGTTGAAGAGGTGTTAAAATCCACTATTCGATAATGTAAAAATCAAAATAGCGTCCAAAAACAAAAGTTAGAAATGTATTAAATTTTGTAAGTAAAAACAGATACATTAGCAAGGGTTTAAATTTTGATAGTTGAAGTAAATTCTCGTATCATGTGATACATCGCTGAACAGGTGATAAAAAATACTATTCGATAATGTAAAAATCCAAGATGGCGTCCATATGAAAAACAATAGTTAGTGTATGTATTTCAAAAGCAAATGACCGTAGAGATAAATTTTGGTACTTTTTAAAATTGTCTTTTAAAATTTGTTTGTCTGAAATTTGTTAGATCGTTTTCTCAACGAAATTGGTGTATAAAACCAACTTATTTGTCCTATTTTCTCCCAAATAATAGCTAACGTTTTAAAGACATAAAAAATCGTTCTAATCTATCGAGAAAATCCGTGTGGCAGTTTATTCAACAAAATTGATGTATAAGTAGAATTGTTGGGCTTTTTGACTCCAAATAATGACCAACGCCTTAACGTCATAACATTTCGTTCTTTACCATCGAATTAATGCGTTTGATGGTTTTCCTTGACTTTGGTGGATATTCAATAACGTTAAACCAAAACCTATAAGGGAAAAAATTTGACGAAATCGGTATATACACTTCTATCTAATTTCTTTAGCCTTTTTTCTATTCGTTACAAAGCTCTGAATATAGCTCCCCAGTTCTTGCCATTATGTTGTGACAAAACTCAAATCCACATCAATCCCAATGTTTTTGAGATCGTCTCCATCTCATTTGAGGTCTTCCTCTTCCACGTTTCCCTTCGTATGGGCGCCAACTCTGGATGATCTATGTTACCATCTGTCATCTTGCAGTCTTTCATTAATGTCCTAGCCCAACTCCATTTCAACTGTGTGCTTGCACATCTATCACCTTTGTCTTATTTCTAATCCATTCATTTCGTTTTCGATCTCTTAATGTGATCTGAGCATTTGCCTTCCATGGCCCTTTGGCATTTCTTTAGTTTGTCGATGTTGGTTTAGTAAATGTCCATGTTTGTGCTCCGTAGGTAAGTGTGGCAGGATACAAGTATTGTATATCTTAACTCGAAGATTTAGTGGAATTTTGTATTTTTCAGTACATACGTATAGCTTGCCAAACGCCATCCATCCTATTCTGACACGGCGAGTTATTTCTGCGGTTTGATTTTCTATTATTAGTTTTATTAGTTGCTAGATAGATATATTCTGAGACATATTCAATTAGTGTATTGTCTTCTGTAATTACAGGATACTTCGTTGGAGTTCGTCATAACTTTCGTTTTTGATATGTTAATTTTAAACCTTTCTCTTTCAGACATTTGCTGTAGATCCATTAATCATATCGCAGAGGTCTTCATGTTTATCCGTTATTATTACAACATCATCAGCGAATCTCAGATGGTTTAGTCTTTTGCCATTAATTAGTATACCTTTGTTGTCCCAACTGAGTTCTTTGAATATGTCCTCTAGTGCCAGGGTAAACAATTTCGGCGAGATGGTATCGCCCTGTCGCACTCCTTTTTTGATTGGTATTTTGTTAGTTATTAGGTTTTCATCTAGTTGCACGGTTATTGTTGCGTTTTTGTTTATGTTTTCCAAGAGGTTTATATATCTGGAGTCGACCCTACAATTAATGAGTGCTTCTTTTATTGCCCAGAATTCGATGGTATCGAATGCCTTCTCAAAATCTACGAAAGCTAAGTAAATTGGCATATTATATTCGTTGGTTTTCTCTATCAGAGTTCGCAGTGTCATCAAATGGTCTGTTGTACCGAACCCTTTCCTGAAGCCGGCCTGTTCGACCGGCTGATAGTCATCCAATTTGTTCGTTAGTCGAATCATTATGATCCTAGTCAGTAATTTGAATACTTGTGACAACAGTGCTATGGGTCTGTAGTTTCCTAGAAGTGATGGATCGCCTTTTTTGTAGATTAGTTTAACCAATGCATTGTTCCATGTTTTTGGAATTGTGCCTTCGCTGATACATCTATTAAACAGGGTTTTCAGTTGCGATAGGATTTCTTGTCCCCCTTCTTTCAGTAGTTCTGGTATGATTTCGTCTTCACCGGCAGCCTTGTTTCGTTTGATCATTTTTATTGAGTTTTCTATTTCTTCTTCGGTGATTTCTAGTATTTCCTCCGAATTTGCATTTATGACTGTTTTTGAGAGCACTTTTTTAGAGATTTCTGAAGGTTCACATTGGGAACTGTATAGTTTTTTATAGTAAGTTTCCGTTTCGGACTTAATCTTATCTCTATCAGTTATTTTATTTCCTTGGCTGTTTGTTAGGATTATGAACTTTCGTTTTTTGTTCTTTGTTTTTAAGCTTTTAAAGTTTCGATTTTCTTGTATGATGTTTTCAACGTACTCTTCCTGTCGTTTCTTTGTGTCTTGCTTGATTTGTTGTCTAATTGCTTTGTTTAGATCTTTATATTCATTTGTGTTTCTTTTGTCTGTTTTAGTAGCTCTCGTCTCTTTTTAGCATGTCTGTTGCTTCCTGACTTATTTTTCTTTTTATGGTGTTATTTTTTGTTGTTGCTATGGCCTTTCCGCTTTTATTAGATTCTTTGTAAATTCTGAGGTTAGGCCCTCTAATGTTCCTTCGTTTTGTCCTTACTTAGGTTGTTTTGTAATTCGTTTCTATATGAGTCTTGGCGTTCTATCAGTAGTTTCCTGTCTATTTGTGGTCCCTTTTTGCAGTATTTTGTTCTGCCTGGTTTTCCATTACTTCATTTTTGCTCTTACCATTCTATGGTCGCTTCCTACGGATATGCTGTTCAAAACTGTTACATCCTTAATGATTTGCTTTCTGTCTACTAGAACATAATCTATTTCATTTTTGTGGTCCCATCTGGGGACATCCAAGTCCATTACGTTGAGGCTTTTTATTGAAGAAGGAATTCATTGCAAACATCTTTTTTTCTTCCAGATAGTTCATAAGCATTTCTCCTCTTTCATTCCTTGTACCGTATCCAAACTCTCCCATTTTATTTTCACTTTCTTCGCTTTCTGTCCGAGTTTAGCGTTTAAGTCGCCCATCACTATCGTATATGTTGTTTTTGTGAGTTTTTGCTTTTGTTATTAGCTCATAAAAGTCCTCGACTTCTTGATCTTCATGAGTGGACGTCGGTGCATATACTTTAAAGCTTTATACTTGTTTTATTGTTTATGTTTATTACTAACATTGCTACTCTTTCCGAAAAGCCTACATAGTTGCTAATCTTATCTATTAGTCTTTTGTGTATCAGAACCCTACTCCATACATGTTGTCTTCGTCTTTGCCTTTGGTGTATAGGATGTTACCGAGGAAGTTTTAAGCATTCTTCTCCTTTCCTTCGGGTTTCCGCCAACTATGTCCCATTTTATGTCATCGAGTTCGGCTTCCAGTTCGCTTAGTTTGGTGTCTTTTAACAGCGTTTGTACATTGAACGTGGCTATCATCATTTTTTGTCGTGGGTTTGTTGTTTCGTTTAGTTTTCGTGATGTTGTTGTTGTTAATCTTGTTTGTTTTGGTTGGTGTGACGAATTTTGCCTCCCCAGAATCCCTGAGGCAGACCTTTCTCTTAAAGGTGTGGGAGTTGTCACTTGTGATCTACCCACCTGGGGTATGTATCCATTCTTTTGAAACTCGTCATATTTATATATAACTGCTAACTGCAGGGGTAGTTAGATATAAAACGCCGCGCTATCTTACTGCGTGTTGGCGAGTTGGTGGAGGAGTGTGGTAGGATTAAATCATATGGATAGGATTGTGGGTTTAGGACATGGTTCCCTCTGTATAGGAAGTGAGGGAAAACCAAGGCTCGTAGGCAGGTCGCTTCTGAAGTAGACCTGTCTTCTGTCAGGTCAAGATGCCTACCACTATACACTTAATAATCTAAAATTGTACTAGCTTTACACCAACTGTATAATAAGTTATGTTTTTATTTTATAGAGAACAAAACTCAAAAATGAAACATAAGCAAACGTAAGATTTACTAGCCTCATTTCTATTTGGCTACTTAATTTAAAAGTTTAAATGGAGTCATAATTTAAACATGCGTCCTAGAGACAACATTAAATATTTAAGAAATTAAAATGTGATAGCTTAAGAAAAAATGCTTATAAAGAGTATATTTTCTTTTTTCAATCGTTTCAGACATTCAGCCAATTTTTTACTGAGAGAAGTATACGCCATGATTGTTTCAAAATAATCATAAAGTGAACACCATCATCACATTGCATTATTTTGATTCAACAGTATAGTTATAGTATTTAAAATGGTCAATCTAACACAATATAAATTTATTTGAAGCATAATCATTATTTTATTACATAATATGTGACATTCTAACGAACAATGTTATATCTCGTATGGCAGATAACACACGCAAGAAATACTTAAAAGCAACAAAATGTGTCTCACGTTTCGTAAGTGTAAGGTTCCAATGCAATGTTGCCGATTTTCGGAGGAGCGAAATCTCAACGTATATATTCGGAGGCGATTACGTACCCACGGCAATACCAGCGCCAGGGATATATAGCTGAACTAAAAGACCGATTTGGGGATACTGAAGATACGTTAACACCTCTAGCTGTAACTTCATTTTTAGGATAGTGGAAGGGCCCCAATACCTAAACTATTGTCGAACGTTATCGCCTCCGAAAGCGGAGGGTCTAACGTTACATATGAGGTGATAGCGATACTAGTATGTATCGCTTCGAAGGTTTATTTTATTTCAAATAATTAATGTAATTTTCCCTATGTTCATTTTTTTTTAAACAAACGTATCAACCTATAGGATATGCGCAATTCACAATTGAAACTGACCCAGCCTTTTCAATATTTGTAGGTTATGTGCATGCTAAATAAATGTAATACAGAAACTGTAACGTGAATGATATGAAAATAATTACAATAAATGTTCCAAGTGTCCCCCTTGACATTCTAAACAGTATCTTAAGCGATTACGAAATTCTTGAACGGTATTTTGTAAAAAAAATGGGGTTCGACTCTTTACATACAGTGAGTACACGATTTTTTAAGTCGACGGCATTGTGTATGGGAGCTTCCTTATAAATCTTAGATTTCAAATAACCCGAAAGAAAGAAATCATTTGACGACAGATCCGGGGATCGCGATGGACAAGTTAAATGCCAAATCTCCCTGTACACTGGCCAGACGTTATATTGTGTATGCGTTAGATTTGGTAAATGAAGATTCGGTCGTGACCAATATCTGTCTTAGTAAAAAATTAAGTGTATTAAGAAGATTAAAATGGATAATGGAGATAGGTACATACCGATAATTTTGGTAGTTTACTGTCCCATTCAAGGAAAACGATGCTTCATCTGTGAAGACTATTTTTTGAAAAATTTCCTCACTGTCATTGAATAAATTAGATAATGCTTCACAAAAATCCGTGCGTTTAATTTTGTCGTCATAGTAAAGTTGTTGGTGATTATGAAATTTTTGCGACCTATACTTACATTTTGTGAATGTTTTAAAAACCAAACTCTTTGAAATTTTAAATTATTATGCTATTAAACGCAATGACGCTATGGGATTGTCCTCGGTATAGCACAAAATGTTTCATTCTAATTCCTCATTGAGGACGTGGCAGGTTTTTTTCTCTTTTTTCTGTGGGAATTTGCGACACAGTTATCCTTATTCAACTGAGCAACGATGTTATGGATGGTTGAAATACACGGGATGTGTTCCTCAGGGTATTGTACGGCAAATAAGTCCCAGCGCTCGTTTCAAACTATTGTTACTCTTGTACCAGTTTCAAATTTGTATTTTCATTTAAGTGGAAAGCATTTTGTAAGTTAAACTATAAGGCGGATTTTTAAAAATATTTGACAGCTGTCAGTTTTGCCTACTACTCATTTGAACTGCAATGAACAGATACATGTTATCCCTTGTAAGATTTTTCCATTTTGTTGCATAATATGCTTTCTCGCGGTCGTCCTCAGTCAAATTTGCTGGCTGATTTGCTGGATCAATAGCGCCCAATTTTTTGCGTGCCAATTAGTTTCTGCGACTATAAAATCCACAATCTTGTCGGTAAATAACGCCAGAAAGTAATTAACTGTCACGAAGTCATTGAAATGTACTATATTTGCTACGCCCTCACTTGTGAATTGATGAAATAATGGAAAGAAATTTTCAATTTCAAATGCTCAGTCTATCTCCAATTTTGAGTAACCTCCTCGAGACACACATTCTGATCCTCGTTATTTACCTCTCGTGTGATTTCCGCAAGATAATCCTCATCATCATCAAAGTTGCTAAAATTTCCAGGATCGCTATCTTCATTACAATTATATTCGCTTTCGCTATCTAGGAATGGCTCTTCATTCGAGCAAACTTCCAGGATAAATATGACTTCGTCATTGTCCAATCCAACAAACCCACAACTCATTTCTACTGGTATTCGCTTTCGCTTATGACATTTCGCTTATCCAGGATTCATTGGTCTCGAAAAATGGTGTCACTAACCTCCAACATACTTATTCTACGTACACGCAAGAAAACACAAGGAGAATACACTAGCTCTAACACGTTTATGAATAACAGTTGTTCAGTTGAACCGTTGTGACTCCAGGCCCTCAGAGAGCGTCTGAAAACGTTTATGTCGCAAACGAAATACATTAGCCTGCTGGCCATGTCTGTCGCGTATACGCAACATTCGGCGGTGTGTGTAAGTTAGCATCCGTCGCTTGCATGCGACAGTAGTCAGAAAAGTGTTAAACTAGCCTTTATGTTCATGACAATTTCAGTAGGTCTAGATTTCAATAATCGTTCATTATAATTTTATATCCTAGTTTATCTAAATAAATAGGTTGCAAGTGTTCTGCAATTAAATGTAGAGTTAAGGAGTCTGAATGTCACATGTGGAAAAGTTGATCACAATTTTCCGTAGGTTGGACAAATTAATTTAATCCTGAATAAAGAATGGATAGCCGATTGATGGCAGTGTATGTTCTCACAAATTAATTTAGAAAATTGGTTTACTAATGTTGCTGTTAAATCCTCTAAAACATTAATAAAATAAGTTTAGCGAGAAAGAGGAAAATTATGCTCCCTAGAGCATGACTTGATTTCCATAACTTTTTTTGTCTGAATTTTTTAAAAATTCCCTTAGCCTTAGCCGCGGGAATCTTCTTAAAAATTTCGCAATTGAGAAAAAGTCTAGATATTTAATCTAAGCTCGAGAGAAATTCGCAAAGAAAATATACTAAAATTGCACGGTATTATTGACGACGGGAAATTTTCCACCAAACGTTTGTCGTTGCTATTGACGACGGACGATTTTCGTATATAATACAACGAGTGGTAGGAATCTTGCCGGTAATTTTTGTCAGTCAAATCACGAATAGTTCTTGTGACGAATCGCCATGACTGCTTTAGCACGAGTGGAGATTTTCTAAAGACAACAACCACGAGTGACTCTGACTGACAAAAATTAGCAAAATATTCCTACCGCGAGTTGGATTCAGCGAGGCAATCCAAAGAAACTGCTGGAAAATTGAAGGTTTTTTTTCGAAATGCTGTAGAAAACCATTTATAGTAATTGTGTTACAAATAACAATTATTATTAATACAGTTTGTTGTTGAATTTTGTTACCTTTATTCTCACCTGTATTATCGCTGTAAGAACTTGCTCAAATTAAAAAGATACACTGTTTTGATTGGTTGCTAAATTTTGAGTTAGATTGTCGTGTATAATACAAGTGTAGGAATCTTGCCGGTAATTTTTGTCAGATCACGAATAGTTGTGACAAAAATCGCCACGAGTGCTTTACCACGAGTGGCGATTTTCTAAAGACAGCAACTACGAGTGATTCTGACTGACAAAAATTACCAAAAGATTCCTACCACGAGTTGTATTCAGCAAAACAATCCAAAGAAGATGTGGGAAAATTAAAGGTTTTTTTTTCGAAATGCAGTAGTTTATGGTAATTGTCTTATAAATAATTATTATTAAAACAGTTTATTAATTTTTTTCTCACCTGTATTATCGCTGTAACAACTTGCTCGTTAATATAGAAAGATTGCCAGTGTAATCAGATCCTAAGTGTGGCGTTGCGAAATTGCTTCAATGCGTTAGAATTTTTACTGTTGGAGATAGTATTTGTTATTGCTTAGGTTACTACATAAAAATAATGGTATAAACTTAAAAATGGGTTGATTCTACAAAAATACCTCCTTCACTTTCTTTCATTAAACGAAAGAAGAAACATATTTAACCAAGACTTTTCAAAATAACGGAAGAACCTCGTTGTCGTAACCTATGATTACAATGTAATATATATTTTTATAGGAATTGATAAACAAAAAACAATTATTTCGAAAATGTTTTGTGTAATAATTTAAAATGAATCAAAGGAACCTTCAAAATAATTGATAATAACGCAGTATCAATATTAACCTTTGCAATTGGAATTATTCCGTTTAAACAATTTCAAAATAAACACTACTATACCGCAAAATTTGCAGTTAATCAAAATGAATATCTTGCACAAAATTTGAAACTAAATCATTGTTACATTAATTTTAATGTTTTAGCATCAAAATAACAAAATAAACGACTGCAAACTAATAATTATTCATTGAAAACAACAAGATCATAAGAGATTTAAAAAAATTCCACTTTCTGCTTCAATGCATTTAGCCGCATGATTGAGAATCGCTCGTGTTGCATTACTTATTTTAGCGCGACCCTTTTATTTATGCAGCAGCGTTAAAAATTCGTTGTATTAAGGCCTCGCGTGTTTCCTCTGTTTCTTGGAAGACTAGTCCTTCTGCAAACCTCACATGTTGTAGTCGAGAGAGTTTAGGGCAGGAGACCTGACAGGCCGATTATGTGGGCCACCTCGACTGATACAATGTTCGGGGTAATCGTCATTTAAATAACGAACTACTATTTAGGATAAGTGGGGAGGGGCTCCGTCATGTTTCAGGTACATACTCGTGCTGCACCGTCATTCGAGGTTGAGATCTCGATCTGAAAAGGTCAACTTGTAAATAAAGACTAGCTAGTCTATTTCAAAAAAAGACAACGTCGATGTCAGGATGTTTGAGCCGGGATACAACAGGCGCTGCTACCAACAGTTCTTAGAGGAGTGGGAAGCTCAGGAAGAGCTGTCACCGACGACGTCCCAGGAGTTCTGGATACCGCCAGCGATACCGTCACTGCTCGATCTACCGTTCGAGACAGCGAGTAGCGACGCGCCACCTGCCGCCACCGCACAGAAGAGGAGGCGGAAAAAGAAGACGAGACCGCCACCGTTAGAAGGCATCACCCCCCTAGAAGTGGAGCACCGAACGGAAGACACGACGGCCACCTCCGCCGCCGCAGCCGCAACCGACAACACCGAAGAAGAGGCCCGCCCCGGATCTACCAGCCGCGATGACTTGTGCAACAGAAGACCCCGAAAGTTCGCCGTCTAAGCCGCCGCCTACGGACAACGGGTTCCAGGCCCTGGAACCCTTCACCGACAGCCCTGCAGCGATGGAGCACACGACACAAGAGGACAGCAGGGAGAAAGTGCCTCCGGTAATCCTTCGTCAAATCGAAAACTTGGTCGCGTTCTTCCAAGAAATGGACCGACAACGAATCACTTTCACGAGAGCCAGGACCTTAAGCGAGGGAATCCGGATTCAGCCTGCCTGAATAAGTGTGGTACTCCGTGCCACACTTATCAGACAAAGAGCGAGCGATTGACTAAGGTGGTGATACGTGGTGTGCCCGTAGAACTAATCGAGGTTGACGTTAGCTCACAGCTAAAAATGTAAGGAATTGATGTACTTTCTGTTTACAAGATGAAGCAGCAAGGACACCCAATCCCCTCGTCATGGTAAAGTTGCCGACCGAGGAAAACAACAAGATGCGGGAGGTGAAGCCCGTCGCCCGCCTTCGCGTGACAGTAGAGGATTTGCGGCGGAAATTTGGCATCGGGCAGTGTCACCATTGTCTAGGTTTCCGTCACGCACAGCGTTGCTGCAGGGCGTGCGTGTGTGTTCGTGTCTGGGCGCGCGTGTGTGTTCGTGTCTGCGCGTGTGTGTGTGTGTGTTATTGATTACGTGTTTGTATGTGCCTGAATTTGTACGTGTGCGTGTGAGTGTGCCTATGTGAGCACGTTCATGTACAGATGCGTGTGTGTTAGTGTGTACGTGCACGTTGCGTGAGCGTGAGTCTGTGCGTTTGAGTGTGCGTGTGCGTGTAGGTATGCGTGTGAGCGTTTATGCGAGTGCGTGTGCCTGTTCGTGTGCGTGTACGTGTACGTGTACGCGTGCGTGTGCGTGTAGGTGTGCGTGTGGGTGTGCGTGTATATGTGCGTGTGCGTATGCGTGTACTTGTTCGTGTACGTGTGCGAGTGCGTGCGTGTGCGTGTGCGTCTGCGTGTGCGTGTGCGTGTGCGTGTGCGTGGCGTGGCGTGTGCGTGGCGTGCGCGTGTGCGTGCGCGTGTGCGTGTGCGTGTGCGTGTGCGTGTGCGTGTGCGTGTGCGTGTGCGTGTGCGTGTGCGTGTGCGTGTGCGTGTGCGTGTGCGTGTGCGTGTGCGTGTGCGTGTGCGTGTGCGTGTGCGTGTGCGTGTGCGTGTGCGTGTGCGTGTGCGTGTGCGTGTGCGTGTGCGTGTGCGTGTGCGTGTGCGCGCGCGCGCGTGCGTGCGTGCGTGCGTGCGTGCGTGCGTGCGTGCGTGCGTGAGTGCGTGCGTGCGTGCGTGCGTGCGTGCGTGCGTGCGTGCGTGCGTGCGTGCGTGCGTGCGTGCGTGCGTGCGTGCGTGCGTGGTGTGTGTGTAATATAGTAGATTTAAACAAGATGTTAGTAAATATAATGCTATGGTGGTTTTCTTGGGGATAACAAGTTTCTAACTTAACTCCCAGATAGCTACGTTATATAGCACACGCATGAAATTTTTTATTATTTAGTTATTATTTTGTTTAGTAATGTTAAGTTTATTAAAATACATACTGAAGTAATGAATTGATTATGTAAATATTTTAATTCAATAAATGATTTTTTTAATTTGATTTTGAATAGCTAAGCTATCATCTATCAGCGGTTGGTTAGGGCGAACTAAAGGAAGTTCTAATTTAATTATAATTAGTTCGTACGTGTTATTGGTTAAAGGTAACTTATCGACATGCTTGTAATCAACCATATGTAGGACTTGTCCCAACGCTTGCATTTGATATGAGCTAAATGTTCTTTAGCGCGTACTTTTATAAGTCGTTTAGTTTGCACTACACATAATAGTTCATGTAGTTCTTACAGTTAATTTTGTAAATTCCCGAGCCATTCTGCGTTATCACTTGATACTTCGGATTGCCTAAATGAGTTGGAAATAGTGACTATTTCCAAATTAACTTTGAAAAGAATCATGTGACTTTTTCTTCCTGGTTTCTTCTGTGACTGAAGAACGCCATTTTGGTAAAAACGAAAAAATCCGTTAGAAAATTTATATGGGAGAGATAATTTCTTGTAACTGCTATCAAATCTTTACTTAATACAAGTTACAAACTGTAATTACTGGTTTTACGTTTGTTTTATACTGATCACCTCTATTTTAACATTTAAATCAATAAAATGCATGCTTACAATTTAAAATAAATTAAACTACGCTTTTGAAATTTTGCATGCGACTCGTATCTAAATTTAGGATTTCTCTAGATTTTTTCTTGTTATTGGTCACTATCGTCCTTATTCGTTCTTCAGGATATTGCTGTGACCAATCCTACATCTACATTTGGTCAACCATCTTCCGAATTATGATGTAACGTACAAATGGTCTCCGATAGCTAGGTCCAAGATATTTTATGATTATGACGTTATATCGAACGCTTTTCTTACTTCAAGCAAGTAGATTTATATATAGTAGAACACTCAGTACAGTAATTATACATAAGCAACATCCTGGTGAGTTTCTTTTACTTGTTATTGCTTCATGGCAAAGCTCTCACTATATAGACAATAGTATTTTAAGAGCCACTCGTTACTATAACGAATTACAGTGTTACGTATAACACTGTTCTTCTAAATTTTGCGTGGTTAACTTCCTTTTTTGAACTTTTACTAATATTACATCCAACGAAGTTATGCTCTTGTAACGATAAAGATTATATACGCTTTAGTGGCTATGTTATGAACGTGTTTTGGGTTAAGTGAGATTGCGTTTGATTTAAAACTGATACGCCAGTTTTAAGGGAGCTATTCCTAGAAATTCTGCGTAATTAATTTTGAGTTTGTGTTGTGTTTATGCTTTTTAGGGTCAATCCTGGATGTCAAACAATTCAAAATAACTTCGATTTTGAGTAATGTACATTCAATTTTTTTTGTCAATTTATATTATAGGAACAATACTGCCCAGCAACGTAAGTGTGTTTCTACTATAACGTTCGGATATGTATTTAGTTTCGCCTCAATTTAATTCTCGAAGTTTTGTCCTCAGACGTTATAACTATCCCAACTTACGATAACGATTGTGTAAATATTTATTATCTTGTGTACATTGTTAAATTATCCAGAAATGTTTTTGGGGGAAATCTGTACACAGATTACGTTCTCATTGGTAACCTATATATATTTATAACGGAAGCACAGACTCAGATTTTATATTATTTTGTTTACAATTAAACCGGACTAGGATCACTTTTCTGGACGACAACCTTATTTTAACTGTAGTGTATCTATTACTGTGTCGTAGCCCTTTTCTTGGTCTAAGGGCGATATAAAAATAAATCAAGTGGTGCCCTTTTAACCTTCCTATGTGTCTACGCCAGCCACACGCCCACACATCCAAGTGCCTGAATGACAGACTGAGCTTCCGGCTAAATCCCTATTTATTGTTAGAGTAGTTACAAAACGTAGTGGCACTCGAGATGCGTGCGCCATTTTCTACAATTTGAAAAACTTAAACGATGTTATAATCGGGAAACTTCGATAGCAAAAATACCATCATAAGAACATACGGCAAATGAATAAATTTAGTAATTATCGATTTCTTTAACGATTGATATCGTAACTGAATACATTTTTATTGAATGATCATTTGCAACAATTTCAATTTAGGTATGTATTGATTACCTATTTCATATTTGCATTAAAATAATTTTTTAGTCAGTAAACATAACCTAACCTGGTCAACATCAGTTGTTTTTTTATCAAGAATTTGCAAAAATGAAGTTCAACGTTTCATAAACTTTAAATTACGCCCAATAGATAAACAGAAAATAAGAATAATTACTGTAAGATTTTTGGTTGTTAATCTTAGCAATCATCGAATAAGTAAATTCTTAAAACTCATCGTTGATCGCAGGTCTAAATATTTAAATTTTTTAGAACCAACAACAGGAATCAATCAATTAGCGTCATTACATCAAAATATGTGTCACTATTAGTTTATTGTGCCGACTAGAAAATGTAAAACATTATTTGTTCGATAATTCTTAGATTAAGTAATAGTAGGTGTAAATGTGTACTATAAAAACTTGACTAAAGTTTCTCAATGTGATCATAATATTATAACTTGAGACACTTCTAATAGGAGGAAAGAACACAAACGTTAAAATAACTACTACGTTTCACTGCAGTGTGTAATTTAATGAGACCCTCTTGTTTGAGTGGAAAACATTTTTGTAGAAGTGTTTCAACTTTTAATGCCAATATGAAAAATAAATCGCACATTGATAAAACATTTTAAAATGTAATTTTATTAACATACAAAAATAAGCAACTACAGAAGTTGAATTAGTTAGGATCTAATCCACTGTCGCTGTCTTCGTTACTACTGCTGTAATCAATTTCTTCATCACTTTCACCTGTATTTATAGTAAAAATCAGCTCTTCGACTTCATTAATAAAACCTTTTTCTAAAATATTCGTGCTCAATCTGTGTTTGCACACAAATTTCCATTCTTCATGACATCTTAAAATTTAAACGTAATATTATTACTCCCTACATAATTTTTAGCCTGAGCCCACATCTTTTCAATTGGATTTAGCTATGGATGATAGGATGGCAACCTTACCACAGAATGACCATGTTCAGCCATCAACTTATCGATTAAATAATTTTTAACTAGTCGATGTAGTTTCATTTTCTCATAGAGTTCGGGTTTTGTCTCACTTTGTTCAAATGCATTACCACGTTCGTTTAACCACTTCTGCATTTCACCTTTTTTCCTGGCACATGTTGGATTAGGCTCGGTAGATATGTTGTGGTAAGATGCATTATCAACCACCAACACGGAATTAGGTTCGAGATTGGGAATAAGTTTTTCGGTTAACCACTTAATGTAATTCTTAGAATTCATGTCGTCATGATAATCTCCTGACTTTAATTCCGATCTAAACATCAACAATGCATTTGGTACAAATCCTTAAGCACCACTACAATGTAACATTATTAGGCGTTGTCCTTTTGAAACAGGTACTTTCACTCACTTGTCACTGCTGTCATACCATCCATGTGAACTCGTATGTGAACTGTGCAAGTATGATTCGACACTATAAATGCTGTTTCTGCCCTCTTCTCTGTGCTTTTCCATTTTTCTTAAAAATTTGGTTCTTTTCGTCCTTATTGAGGAAGTTTCCACCAAGACCTTCCTGTTGTCTTTAGTCTTCTGCCATTTGAAACCCATCTTTTTCACAATCGATCGAAAGCTGCTTAATTTTCCTATTAAATGTATCCCTTGTTCTTGGACAGCTGCGGACACATTTTTCATTGTTGGTTTTTGCTTTTGGATATACACAAAATTGTAAATTATTCTTCTAACAACTTGTTCATCAAGCTTGTCGATGGTTGATCTAGGTGCTGGTTTGTTTATTGTTTTACGAGGTGAACCAAATGTACTTCCTTCAGGTTTCGATCTGCCTTCCTGTGCAATGCGTTTAATTGTTCTTCTGAATATGCCTGTTCCTTCTGCTCATCTTTCATCTTTTGATTCTTTTTCTCGCTTCATAATTTCATACAATTTATAAACAATTTCGCGATCTTAACTGTGAACAACTACTCCACTCATGTTCAAAACTTATTTAGACATTTAAATCCAAAATTTACAGAAATTCTGAAGAATACATGTGTTATTATGTATTGTACAGGGTATCTAAGGGTACAAATAAAGAAGTAATGTTATTGAAAAATCAGCAGAATTAAAAAAATAATTAAAACGTTATCGCCTACCTTTTCTATGAGCAAAGTTTTTAATAGCTGCTTCGTTGCTGAAATAGATGGAGTGTTTGCCTTTCACACCAACGACGCGGGTTCAAACATGGCAAAGGTAGCCGTTTTTCTAAAACAGAGATAATCCAAAGCACTTCTTCTCGGGTGGGAAGTAAAACTGTAGGTCACGTGTCAATACGATGCTTGATAGGTTAAAGATTCCTTACTAAAGGTGAAATGAAATTCCTTTAGTAGGTCAAAATTCTAGTGGCGGGTAGTGCTAATAACCATTAGTAGTTGATGCGCATGAAGATGTCTGACATTTCCGTTTGTGTCTAGATCTCGGCCCACAAATACAAACAGTCTTTAATTGTGTAAAGTTATTTAAATACCACCGTAAACGGTGCCCCAGGTTCCGTCAAGACCTTTATTTTATTGTGAAATTGTGCGCCCCCCACACGCTACGCCATTGAGCATTAAATAACATTGTAGTTGTTTAATTATTTCAAATGATTAAACATACATCTCTAATTATTTTCATTACTATACATTATTATTATTATTATTCAGGACAGATCTTCACTCTCCAAATCGTTTCTCATTTGATTGACAGTTGCCGCAGCAGGAATCGACAAAGCAAGTAGTAAATAAATCATGCACCTGACGAAAAAAGTTCTGGAATATTATTAAACATATTAATTTAATTTTTTATTGTTTTGGAAACTATTTTATACACAAAGGTGAGCTTAAAATAATAAATAAAGTTCTTAATTGAAAAAAATGTATTTTCCTGTCTCATCATGAAAGCGCTAGTTGTATCTAAAACCTATGGTCAATTAAACTATCGAAAGAATATTTTTTATGGTCTAAATACTTCAAATATTTTCATTAAAAATTCTTTTACTCTTAAGCCGCTCTTGTTTCGCCAACATAACTTTGTATTTAATTCCTTCATAGATCCTTTAATAATGTTTTCACCTTTAGAAAAGCTAACAAACGTAGGTAATACATAAATTGGAAATAAATAGGGATTAAGTTGATATATAAAAATTATATTTTGAAATTATAATAAGCCGAATACTTTAACACTTCCAATTAAATAGTACCTGCTGTCTTTTTACGTTACTAATGCAAATGTACATCATTCATATACAATTTTTTATGTAGCAATAATTTTTCTGGTATAATATACCTGTTTGCCAAATGCTTCTAAATTGCAAACATTAGTCATTACTTGTCGTAATACACTTAATTTTGTGGGACAACTCAAATCATTTAAATTATTTCAATACGTTTAATGCACTTAGGAAATTACATGTGAATGTTCGTATATTTTCACATAATTTAAAAATCAAACACTTTAATGAAGTTATTAACGGCAGTATAAAGAACAAATTAGTTTGGATACGCTTGTTCAATAAAAAGCGTAACATTTTAATAGAGATTACCAAATATAGTTCTAAAAATAAATTTCAAATTTATTTTTGACCTTTCTAGATTTTACATAATTTAATACATTATAATATTCATATTGGTTGAATTTCTTTTATTTTTCGTATAATTATAAAAAGGAAGAAGCAAATGTACCACACACCTTGAAAGTAACCGCTTATGCAATAGACATATTTTATACCGTACCGACCACATTATTATATTATCATGTTGAGAATCTAAAAGCTACACATCGAGTGTATCCATTAAAAGTAACTGAACTAAGTATGATTATAAGGTGTAACTCTAGTTTATCTTCAAAATATAATGAGTGTACCACTAATAAATAACCATAATTAAATTTTAATCCGAATAATCTCAGTGTTTATACGTTGCTCTTTTATCAGTTATTTATTATATTGGTCGCTTTATATGTACAACCGTATGATATGAAGTATATCATGTAGGCATATTAAAATTGTCAATCATTTTCAGACTGATAAAAGCAGAATGAACAATTTTCTCTTGTCTTGCTCTAATTAATAGTACGTTCTCCTGTAATAGTTTATTTTTACGTGATGATAATGTTTTGCTGACATCTAACAAGTACCTGCTGTTCTGATAGTCATCTTTAGTTGCAAACTAAACATCATTTCAGTAAATCTGTCAAATCCAACGGGTATTTGCAGTCTGTAACTCTTTGTATTCACCGCTGTTGTAGAGGTCGCATTTCTGCAATTGAAGGAAACGCGAATTGAATAAATACGACAGACTATGTCAGTTAGAACCATTAGAGAAATAGTAAAATTTATGAAACTAATTCATGAATTGGTTTTTCCTGATTCAAGTTTTTTTTCTATCCATGATTTTAAATTATATAAACCAGTTCTTCTAGATAATGCGTTAGTATATACGATACAATGGTGATTTCGTACAACGCGCATTTCGAGAAAGTTTACAGTTATATATTATTGAATTTATATTTTATTAAATAATAATAAAAATTTTTAAAAATATAAAATTTTATTAT
>JARFJB010001851.1:217500-330000 GCA_036346205.1 Vesta saturnalis | reverse complement strand
ATTCTCTATTTACATTTCTAGCCATTGGGAGATACTAATGTTTCGGAAAACTACTCTAATTCTATTTTTCACGTCTTCTAAAGTAGTTACAGGTAATTTATATACTTCATTTTTCACATACCCCCACAGAAAAAAAACTACTTTTGTTAGATCAGGCGATCTTGTAGGCTGCGGAATTGCCCCCCCCCCCCTCTACCTATCCATCGCCCTGGAAATTGATCGTGTAATTGACCGTGATTCAGTGTGTTATTATGTATGGGAGCCCCATCATGTAAATACCATATGCACTGACGTATACGCAGGGAACGTTTTCATGAAGCATAGGCAACTGATTTTCCAGAAAATCTAAATAAACTTCACCGTTTACCGTTTCCTCGAAAAAATATGGTCCAATCACGAAATCGCCAAGAATACTACCCCAAACATTTAAACACCATCTTGTTTGTGAAGTAGTAACTATTGCATGAGGATTTTCTCTTGATAGAAATAAAAATTATCTCTATTTAAACATCCATTTTTATGGAATGTCGCCTCATCCCCGAAAAGTACATAATCAAAAAAATCTCTTTGATTGCAAATTTTTCTTTGAGCCCAAATGCAAAAATTTATTCTTCGTCGAAAATCATCATCCAATAATTCCTGGTGCAATTGAATATGATATGGGTGCATCTCGTTTTTAGATAGTATTTTTTGTACACTTCCATAACTTAATTCTTGTTCCCTGGAAATTTCTCTTACACTTTTATTGGGATCATCTGTAACTGCCAATAATACATTCAGTTCATTTTCCTTGGTAACAATGGTTTTCGTTTTTTCTGTCCTTTCATGTATTGTAAGATTAAATCGATCCATCACTTTTTCGAAATTCCTTTTTTCAGGTAATCGGGGATCTGGAAATCTCTCGTGATACACCCTTACTGATAGCAAGCAATTTTTATGACATTCACCTATTATCCAGATCATATCGACTAATTCCTTATTAGAAAAATTCATGATGAACTCAAAATTTCTACGTAAAAAACAAGCAAATTAACCGAATAAAACTAAAATATTAAGCTTGATAACAAATAATACTACTCTCTATCAAATAATACTTTACAGTCATGGCAAAAACTGTAAAAAACCTGTAGTGCCAAAAATGTCGCGTTTATTTCTAAAAATCGAAATAAATCAACACCTGTAAGATTTAGGTATAGGGAAGTATTTCTTAAGTACTTTTCAGAGACCATATAGAATAGAGGGTGTTCCATTTAAAATAACCGAGATAATCATGGGTGTGAGTTTTGGATCACCCTGTACCAAAAATAAAATTTATCACAAAAGTGATAAAACCAGGCTATCACGATATTATTTAGCCCTCAATTGTTTATTTTAAATAATATAGGGTGACGATTTCATTTCCATTTTCACATAAAAATGGCCGCCATATCTTTAAAAGTACCCTGTAGAACCTAGTAAAAACCTTTATCATTGAAATAGGAAAATTGAGCCTAATTGAAATTTGACATAATAAACAGGGTGTTACATTAAAAAAACATAAATTTGACATGCTGTGATTTTATGAAATACCCTGTATATTATTAAACAATTTTAAAATGTGCAGCTTGACTTTATGAATAACTTTTATTTAAAAGTTTTTTTCGTAACTCTCAAGGTAACACAGTTATCGAACTCCGGAGTATAAGTTGGTCACCCTGTATTGTTCATTTATAAACAAAACGCAAAAATTGAATGTGCTGTGCCTATAAGCAACAAAAACCAGATGTGTCCCTATGTCAAGGCGTTCTTTCAATACGATTATTAACAACAACACTGGTAAGCGGTCGTTTTTGGGTTTATCCCTTACCCATTGTTTTATTTTCTTTATTTACTTACTTGTACACATTTTTAATCTTATGATTCAACATCGCCATCATCTCATCTCGGTCTAAACCTGTTGTGAGCCTTCACGCGATCAACACACACTTGTTATACGTTTAAGGTATAACAAGTGTAACGTATAAAATCCTTCAACCATTTAATTTGTTGTTATTAAAATGATGATAATACTAATTAAAAGCCTAGACTTGGCAATCTCTGTGCAAGGATGGAACTTGCGAAGGCTCAGACAATCGCATCCATATTAGTATTTTGCGTTTAATAAAATGCCTTTTAGCGATTGTGTGATGATTATTTTAAAAATCTGGAGACCTATTTTTTGCAACTCTATTAAAAGTGCAAAATGGTGTTCCTTCTTACAATACTATGATTATAGGTAGTACCTTAATAGCCTTCTTATAACTTTTAAGCAACTTACTTTGATGTGTATTATTTGGTTCTTATTTTATATGCAATACGCAATCTTTGTCAGATACAGAAGAAGAAAAATTATGAAATTATTTACAATTACTTAACAGTATTTCCACTTACAGATATTAAGTAACTGTGATCAAAATTAGCAATGGGATGCATAAATTGTTACAAAGCGTGTTTATTTTTTTTTTCGAGTGTAAATGTTTTTATTTGCGTAAATAAATTTAAACTTACTCTTAGGGAAAGAGAGCTGTCATACCTGCAAAAAGAAAACATAAATTAAACATTGGAAACATAACGTAAAACCAGGCTTGGTATTTGATTAATTATTGACAGTAAATGAACCATCTGAAATAACCAACACAAGATCAACTGCCTAATAAAATGCTACTTTAAATTTTATTACTGCTGCATAAAATAACATTAAATCTGCTTAATGAACATAAGGGCATTAAAAAAAAAGGTAAATTTCTTAAAAATTGAAAATTAATTTTATTTTCTCTGTAATTTATGACTTAAAAAGATCATTCTGTTCAGCGTAATCCTGTTTTTTCATACGACACACTAAAAATTAATTGGTAAATTAATTTAAATAATATGAAGAAAGTATATTAATGATTAAGGGATACGTCAAACAAAACCAGAACTTACATTTAATAATTTTGATTTATTACACCCAACCTGTTTGTTCTTTTATGCACAGGGTTTGTTAAATTGTGATCTGATTTCACAGCATGAAAGTAAATACAATGTATAATTTAAAATTAAGCAATAAGCCGATCTAAATCACTGTGCATAATGAAAATGTTCACGAAAATTATATACATATTTTACTTGGATGACAATTGACAAATTCATTCAATTAAATTTAGATGTGGGTCATCTTTTTTAACATCACTGAATAAAAATTTACTATTCTATGCTACACACAATGTAACTAACCAGTTTTGTAAGGTTATTTAATAATCTTCTGGTAACCTGTACTAATTAAAAAAAATGCAAATTGAATTTTTTTACCAAACTCTGTCTTTAATTTGCATATTTCATTTTCATTTGTACCATGGATTGTGTCTAATATTGATATTTTTAATAGTAATATGTTGATATTATAATGTTATTACTACACTGCGTTTCAAATGAAATGCACCACTTAGAAATAATAATGCTATGATTTTGAAATTTTTGCAAAATAATGTTTCAGTATCATAAAGGGAACGATGGCAGTTTCAATGAAAAAGAACAAGTCATTATGTACTTTGCACCACTGTTAACATCAATTATCAGCAATTTTTATTTATACATTTTAAGCAATCTAGTCGCTTAGTGTCAATTTTTTGTTGTTTAACTGACACATTTATTCTGAAAAAATGCCCAAGTTTCAGATTTTGACAGGGGTAGAATTATCGGCATGAAAGAAGCAGGTTTGTCATTTCGAGAAATCGGCAGAAAACTTAATCGAGACCACACCACGGTGGCCCGCATTTGGTCTTCTTGGTCTGAAGAAGGCATTCAACGACCTCATCCCAGTGGAAGACCACCACGCAGCACCAATGATCGTGAAGAACGACTTCTTAAGCGGATGGCCACAAGAAATCGGTTTCAGTCCATCAATCAATCATTGTCAACAATCTACAGGAGAATTCATTTTGGCTTACATTTCTATCGTTCGAACCGACGACCCCAGTTAACTCAAGAGCATAAGACTGCTAGATTGGCATGATGTCAAGAGCGGCGGGACTGGGGCCTTCAATGGAATAACATCGTCTTCAGCGACGAATCGCGTTTTTCTTTGTGGCGAAACGATGGTCCAAATTTAAAGTTTGTTGAAAGATGACCCACAGGCTTAACACCTGGAGACATGGTTTGGGGCGCCATACGTGTTGGTGGAAGATCTCCCCTTGTATTCATTCTAGACACATTGAGTGCTCAGCGTTACATTGATAATGTTTTGGAGCCAGTGGTAGTACCGTTAATGCAGACGTTGCCAAATAGTATTTTGCAACAAGGTAATGCTAGACCACATACCGTACATGTTACAAGTAGGTTTTTGGATCAAGTGCAGCTACCATTATTGCCGTGGCCTGCGCGATAGTCAGATCTTTCGCCTATTGAACATGTATGGGACATGATGGGTCGAAGACTAAGGCAACTACCAAGGCCCCCAAATAACTTGGATCAATTACGACACCATCTCCAGGTAGCCTGGGATCAAATTCCTCAGGAGGATATAGACTATCTTTTTTTTTTTTATGATTGTGGACCTGAACAGGCTAAATAAGGCCTATCGTGCTAAAGCACTCAGGAACACTTAGGAGGATGGATAGAGGGATAATGAATTGCCAATAGATGCCTATGAACAGCTACCTTAAATTTTCCATATCATAAGTGAGAGAAAAACAGGAACTAGGGAGATCATTTCAGAGTTTAGAAGCCGTGTAGAAAAATGTGGATTGCGCCCGTTTGGTACGACAAGTGGAGATTTGTACTGCATACTGATGATGTGATTGAGCGAACCGAGTGTTTCTCGCAAAGATAGCCGGAGATGGTATCAAAGAATGTAATTCACCAGCACAATAGCCGTTGTAATAACGATAATATAAAGAAAGAACTGAAACCATCCTTCTATGCTCAAGGGACTGTATGTGAGAAGTTAAAGACGGGTCATTTATAAGCCTAATCACTCTTTTGAATACGGTCAACGATATCGAGAGCGTATTGGGGAGCACTAACCCAAAGGTGAGAATTATATTCCAGATGAGGCCGAATTTGGGCCTTATACAGCAAAAGGAGTTGTCGAGAGGTAAAGTACTGCTTAGATCTGTACAAAAGCCTATTTTACGAGCAGCTGTTTTGGTAGCTGACAGAAGATGGTCAACCCATGAGAGATTTGAAGATACAGTCATACCCAACAGAGTAATAGAGTCTGAAAACTTAAGAACTGAGCCATTCATACTTACAACAGGAAATGATCGATCTTTTTTGGCGGACATAAGGCAACACTGAGTTTTGTTAGCATTAAATTTAACTAGATTATTGCTTCCCCATTCGAGAATACGTTGAATGTCTTTGTTGATTGAATTTGCCATTTCAGCTTTAATTTCTTGATTTGACATAGAAGGTGGATTATCACTATGAGTAGACTGAGATGAACTACAGTGAAGAGTGCTATCGTCAGCAAAGCAATGGATGGGGTTAGTTGTTGAAGAAATAAGGTCGTTTATGTACAGCAGAAAAAAGTGTAGGCGCTATAACGGATCCCTGTGGTACGCCCGCGTTAATGCTAACTTCTTTTGAAAAAAAGTCATCAACTACGACACATATTCGTCTTTCATCAAGGAAACTAGAAACCCAGTTGATGAGCGCATCATTTAACCCAAACGAGGTGAGTCTGGCGTAAACACTTATGCCAAACTTGGTCAAATGCCTTTGAGATATCTAAAGCGACTACAACTGTTTCACCGGACTGCTCTACTGTATTGTTCCAAACTTGGGTCACATATGAAAGAAGATCGCCTGTTGAACGACTTTGCCTAAACCCATATTGATAGTTTCAAGAGACGTGAGCAGTTGCTGATTGATGGCTTTTTCCATGATTTTAGACAAAATGGAAGTGATGGCAATTGGTCTGTCTCATAGAAAGCATGCCTCGGAGAGTGAACGCCTGCATTGATGTGAGTGGCGATGCTACACACTATTAACATTTTCTTGTTAACTGTTAATATTTTGCCTTCAAAATTTCATCATCTTATAAATGTTAATAAAGAATTATTTTACCATACTTTCAAGATCATATCATTATTATTTCTAAGTGGTGCATTTCATTTGAAACGTAGCGTATTATGAATAATGCAACAAAATCAGAAATTTGAATACGATTATTAAATCTTACGCAACATTAATGCCATTTATACGACTTGACATAGAAAATAACAGATAAATCCGATAAAATTGCAATTAAGAAAATTTTAGAAGAACGCTCGGACATATCAAACGATTATTTTTTAGCACTTCAACTGTATCCCATCAAATATTTTTTATGTATAGTTTCTTAAAACTCCTACAAACTACTACACCTTCACCATTATTTTTTTCAACGTTTCACGATAACTTTGTTTAAATTAGTTTGAAAATTAGATGTAAGTTCTAAACATTTTTACGCAAATTGTAGTTTTATAATGAGATTTATGAGTATTCACCAAAATACGACAATGTTAAATTACCTCGTGAGTAATAATGTTTTGTGAGAAAAAAATTATTTTCGACTTCTAAATAGAACAGAAATGGTTCTATCATAGTCTATTTTTTTACTTTTTACTTTCCAAACTCCATACATAATTAAAAAAATTCCATTTTACACACCCACTGAAAGAAAAATTATTTTGATTTTTTCCAAAAAAACTGTACATTTACCCAAAAAATTTGAAATTCTGGGATATTTTGATACATCCCTCGAACTTTAACACTAATATTTTATTTTACAGTAAGGATGGATAGCTTGTGATGAGCCTGAATCTACACAACCACTAGAACCACTAGAACTGCGTAGTTATCATTTTCTTTAAAAAAAACTTCTACACACACATTTCTTTAAAAACTGCTTCAAAATCTAAGCTTTCAGAAGGCAGTATGAGTCTAGGATACAACGTCCACTGGTCACATCCCCACCGCCATCTTGGTCATAACGTCCACTTTTAAATTTGATCATAACGTCCACTTTGATCATCACGCCCACCGCATACTATGCAATAAACGAAACATCCTGGACATTGAGACGACTCTAATCTATTTTGATAAGTTTAAGTCTCCTGCATCATACATTTCAACAAGGCGTAAAAAGAGCCCCATTTTGACACTAAATTACTCTTGTCGATATTTAAGAACTCGGATACAACTGAAATTATTTTTTATTTGTAGGTTCTCTTGAATTTGTTAAAATCTTTCAACTGAACTTTATTATTGTATGTCACTTAACATGTCATTCATAATGCTACAAGCTAGATTCCAATTTTTTCCAGAGATTTATATCTTCCCCTTTTAGCTGGATCAAACAGAAAAGATTCGTCAGAACTGAAAGTAATGCTTTGGGTTCGGGTTATCTTTGCTCACCTGGTAATTTTACCTAAACGTTAATGAGTAATTTAATGTAACTTGACAACTCAAGTATTTGTAGGTCAATACAAGTTTGGATACTGCCTCTTTCTTCCACCATTCCGTTATGGTACTATTACGATGAATTACATATATTAATAACGATCTAAAATAAAATAAAAGCCGAAACTACCTATGGGAAAAGATCACTTACCATAGCGATCCATACCACCACATAGGACAAATCTTTATAAGCGATCGTTCCAATTTAATGTAACTACTTTATGGAATAATATACCACCAGAATTGAGAGCTCTTGGATTAAACTAATTCCGTAAAGCGGTAACGCATACATTTGTAAACCAGTGAAAACAAGTAAATATATAAATAGAACAACACTGCAATATTGGCAACTCATCCTCAAATTTTTATTGGGAATTTATTTTTATTGGCAATTTAATAATATCTTTAACTGTAACCTTATGTTATAGCTATAATAATAAAAATGTTAATGTGTGTCTTTTAGTTTGATAGAGTTGAATAATTATTTTTTTTCAAACCACGATTTCCACTATTCAAACTGGCATAACTGTACTTAAATGGTGACGAATATAATGTTGTATCCTGTCTTTTATAAGCTTAGATTTTGAAGCAGTTTTTATAGCATTTGCTACTGTCTAGCAATTTTTCTAGAGAATTGTGTGTATAAGCTTTTTCTTTTTTTTACAGTTCTAATCAATTTAATTAATGGTTTTGTAGATTCAGGCTCATCATAAGCTATGTATCCTTACTTGAATTTAATGTAGAATACAACAGCAGTGTTAAAGTTCGAGGAATGTATCAAAACATCCCAGAATTTCTAAATTTTTGGGTAAATGTACAGTTTTTTTTTTTTTTTGGAAAAAATCAAAATAATTTTTCTATAAGTGGATATGTGAGATGGAATTTTTTAATTGCGTATTTGAGTCACATTTATGTTGTTCTATTACCCAAAAAAATTTTTAACGTTAGGTCTGGACCACCCTGTATACATATGTAGATATGGAAGGTTATGCAATCGACTTCTTCTCTCTATCGCTAAAGATTGATTCTCACTATCCACGGCGGCAGGCAACCGTCAATTTTATTGTGTATTTACACTTTACAACATCTGGACAGTCAGTGTTGGTCAGTGTATCCACAAATCTTAGACGCGTAGCAAGTTTTCTTTACGATGTTTAAAAATTATTCATTTGCTGAGTTAGCGGTTATTGCTATGTTACTTGAGGAAGAAGATGAGGAGAAGGAACAGTCTACAATAAAAGCAAGAAAACACAGGCAGAGAAATGGGTGCATAAAAGTTTGTTGGAAAGAAAAACTGAGGGAGAATTTTTCACACTATATAAAGAATTGATGGAGTAAAATTTCATTAATGCTTCAGAATGTTTAAATATAATAATATAATAAATATAATATAATAAATGGTTTGCTGCAAAGCCCTTATGGAGAAAAAGGAATACTACGTTTAGGCAAGCAATAACTCCAATTGAAAAACTGGCAGTTTGTTTGAGGTAAGTTTATTTATAAAATAAAGTGAGTGTAAGTACAAAAAGTATCGTACATTCTAAGTGACTCTTCATTTTAAAAAAGTGTGTATATTACAACTGTGTATAATCTGGATACGAACTTCCGCACGACGTTAGACTCGAGGTAGTTGCTGATGGTGACGAAGAAACAATAACTGGATACTGTTGCTGCATGGGAGGGCTTGCATCACTCATTTTAACGTAATTAGGGTTTTGTCTTGGGTTTGTTACTGGGTGTTGATACCGATCCTACATACTTGGCTGTTGGTGAGGCCTTGCAGGAGCTAAAAGTTGTAGTTCTATCCCAGACACAATATCGAATATTTTACTTTTTACTATATGGTGGTACACAGGAGGAAATATTTTTATGTTTTCGTTAATACCAATAAGAAAAACGTCCATTGCATTACTGCTAGTTGGTTGATTATTTTTGCCTATAATATATTCCATCAAAGCGGTTGATGGTGATTCGACGGGTTGAGAATGAGATGCTTTTGCTCTTTTCGGTTTGAGTACTGACGGAGGCTTGAAAGGCTTAATACGGTTTTCAGATCGTGAAAGCTGAGAAATCTCCCGATTCTCTAATTCAGTACTCCATCGCTGTTCCCAAGTTAGTTCTCTTTCATTTTCGTTTTCATTATCAACTACAGTTGTTAGGTCATCAGATTCACTTCCCGGTGTCCCGTTCTTGAAAATATGGCAGGAGAAAAAATAACTCATCTTGGTACTTCCATTTTTTTCGTCATTGCCACTTATTCAGAGGCAGGCGTTTTAATTTTCAGAGCTCTACGAAACTGATCTCTCAGACTGAACCATCTTTCTTTACAATCGTTTGCTAAAAAAAAAATTTATCAGTTCTACAGACACAATGTCTTTTAGTTTCAGGTTTTTAGCTACAGGAGATACGATGAGGTCGTTAGCTTTTAGTTATAGCAGTTTGGTCTATAATCAAAGAAGTTTGCAGTGCTATACGCAGTAAAGTGTTGAAGGAGCAAATGACACCACTTAAAAAAAATGATTGGAAGAGAATTGTAGGTAGATGATTTTTGGAGAATATGGAATTTTCCTAATTGTCTTGGGGGAATAGACGGTAAACACATCCACATAGAAGCACCCGCTAATAGCGGATTCCAATATTTCAATTATAAGAAAACATATTTCATTGTTCTTATGGCACTTGTGAATGCAGAATATAAACTTATTGCTGTCGATGTAGGAGCTTATGGAAAGAATATTGATGGGGGAGTTTTTGCAACTGCAAATTTAGGCCACCGATTCCACAGTATTAAAATGAATATTCCAACAGGAAGACCTCTTCCCAACACCGATATAGAGATGCCATTTGCAATGGTTGGCGACGAGGCACTCCCTTTAAAAACCTATTTATTACGGCCTTATCTCGAGCTCCGAGAGTAGTGCAGAATGCTTCGGTATATTAGCTCACGTATATCGTAGAATACCAAAATCAAAACCTGAATATGCCGATAAAATTATTATAACTTGTATTTTATACAATTGTATGGTAATGTAAACTCCTCTCAGACTAAGGCTTAATTCACGTACATCCGATTTTCGATGTCCGACGATCCGAAACCTGTTCTCATTGGTTAATTTTCAAACATATTTTGGCGGTAAAATCTTTCCGATATACTTTCAACTTTCATTCGACTTCGGATCGAGTTGAATTTAGTTTAACTGTTTCCGATGTCGGATCTATTCCAACCTCACTTTTAGTACTGGCACAGTCACTGTTTAGAATGGGAAGTATGAGTGTGTACATCAGAAATGTTACCAGTATACTTTTGACATCCTTGTATTTGCTTAGATTAATAAGAAAAAAGAGAAGACCACGCAAGTACTGGATTCGTAATATTTTTAAAAACCGCAAATTACAAGGAGCCTATCATAATTTATTAAAAGAAAAAGTTACCATAAATCACACCAAAGTATCGGACAAAACCATACGAAATTGGGATATATGTGAAATGGAAAATTTTATCCGAAATATAATTCTTTCTTCCGACTCGTAAACATTATTTCCTACAGTGTTGATCACCGGCAGCCGATAACCGGTGAATAGCCGCCAGATAGACGGATAGTGTGAACACATAATACTTATGGAATTGAATTTGACGAAGACCTGATGCAAGGCTGACTGCAGCCGTCAAGACGGGTAGTAAGAATCAACCTCGACTTATTAGCTGATTTTACAACTTTTGGCCAAGTTTCGCCAAAATCGGCAATGATGTCTGGACGTGTGTGTTTGTATGGATATATGTTAGTATCCACGGTAACTGTGGAACGAAAAATTTTGCATTTAAGCTTGTTTTCATTTCGCTTGGATTTTATTAGATTTTGGGAGAAATCCAGCGAGGAAAGGGGAGTCTATTAGGGTCAGTTTTTGGTTTTTATCAAATATTTCTAAAACAGCTGCATATTTCAAAGATATAAAAATGCCTGAATGTAGACTTTAAACATATCGATTAATTATATTCTATGCAATTTTTGATACGACTCGTAATTTAACGGCAAAAAATTCCTAAGGTAGAATTTAAGTGTTCAATTTTCTTCAATATCTGAAAAACGATTCATTTTATAAGAAAAAGTGTATATTTTTTAAAGAAAATTTAATTTTACGAAACTACTGTATTATTGATACCTTGTAGAAGCGGGCGGCCTTGAAATTTTTTTTAAGTTAACATGTGTTTATTCTGACATAGATTATTGTTTGTGTTTCTACAATGTTGCCTGTTTTCGTTATGAACCTATAAAAAGGAGGTTGCATAGTTATCCTAAGAAAACTATAACTAAAATTATTTCATTTCTTTTAAGTTTCTAAGTTAGCTAAATGTCTATTGACCTGCGTCTGACATGAAATTTTAAACGTCTATTTGATATAGATTATAGTTTTTGTTTTTACAATATTTCGTATTTTGGTAATGAACTTATTATAAAAGAAGTTGCATAATTATCCTTAAAAAAAGACCAAATTATTTCATTTCTTTTAATTTTCATTTTGTAGGTTGGACGGTCGTGTGGTGTTCCCCACCAGATATTTTTTTAAGTTAACTTGTATTTATGACTATTAATCTTTATCTGACATGAAGTTTTAAACGTCATTCTGACATAAATTGTTGTTTTTGTTTGTACAATGTTGCGTGTTTTCGTTATATTCGTTTTATATAAGAAAATGTTTTAAACGTTACAGATGGATTTTCGTAATCAAGAATAGTATTCCAGCTAATTTTCTCTTGCATAATATCCATTCCTTTATCTTTAATTAGCCGATTAGTTATTAACAATAGCATGTTCTGCAAATTCGCAGATTATCATACTACTAAGAGACAACTGACAAAGTCTAACACAACGTAAAACTAGTTTTCATTACGTGGTTCCTAAATCTTTTAGAACAATTTCAGTCCAGGTTTCAAGGTGATAGAAACCTTCAAAATCTTTTGGTTATGTGAAAATAATCACATAGGGCAAACCATAAAACATACAATGAACAAACTGAAAGGTGAAAATACCCAAATAAGACAAGTCGGCAAGGACAGAAGTTTGATAATGTAAAAGTAAGCTGCAAAACCTCATTCAAGGAAATTATTAAGCGAAACTTCAACATAGAATACGATTTGATATTAAGCAATGCTCATGATAAAACTGAGTTTTTAATTCAAATCAAGTCAATTAACGTCTGTGCCAACTAACCACAGTCACTGGTTTTGTGTGTTCCGGAAAAATAATTATTTTTCTTTATTAAAAATTACAAGTGTCATAGGGCTAATAGCTTGACATTTGAGCCTTCCTTACCACTTAAAAAGTGGAATCTTTGCATATTTTGCTATGCATAAATCTTCAGGGCAGGTGGAAACATTATTTTAAAAATAATGTTTTGTGCCTTCCCTCCGGGGTTTTGTTTCTTGGTCAGTCTATGGGTTGATCTATTCGTTCTTTCAACGTCTGACGATCGAAACAATTTACTGGTGACGGCCTGCATCCGTTACCGTTACTGGTGTCTCGTGAGTCTTGGTAAGCCGGAATATTATTTCGAGTTTAGTCCGTTTGTTAGAAATTCTGAAGCCACGTTTTCCACAGATTTTATTTTCGGTATGATATGTATTTATGGTATTTTTGGAGTGATATCAAAACTCGTGGTTCTTGGCCTTACTGGCAACCTAATCAGTATCCCACCGCTATTTGGTCAGATCCTTGCACGATAACCTTCTGAAACATTATGGTTTTGTGCACGTCCCAATAGATTACACGTTTCTTATCTTAAATATTTTATTACGTTTAATATTGTTTAGTTAATATTTTGGGCATGTGAAAATAAACAAAATATTTACTACCATAAATAATTGATTTGATACTAAAGTTTTAATACTTCCAACATACATACGTGATTATTTGACATTATTAACGCAGCACAGAAGGTATATGTTATTCAAAATCTGCTTTAAATTTCAGTAAATGTAAATTTATTACATAAATGAGGAACCTCATTAAAGTTTAACTTATTTTCGTACACTGTCCTGTAAAATAAGATAAGAACTTCATTACTGCACACATTAAGATAATGCTTTGTTTAAGCACTGTAGGATGGCTTAATTGGCAATTTTGACAGAATTTTATAATTAAATATACGTCTTTATTAAAATGGAAAAGCTGTTTACTAATGAATAGATTCATAATTTTGTAAAAGAAGTTAGGCCCACCCAGGTGTGATATATGTGAATGTTATTCAGTAAGTGATTTAACCGTATATTATTGTGCTTTGCGCCTCTTTTTATATAATGTGAATGTCAGTAGGAAGAATAACTGTCCAATATAAACATATTCAAAAGGTTTGTGGTAAACTTGAAAGAATGCAAGCCTTTTAAAGTATGGCTAGTGTATTATTTTATTATGGTAATAGATAGCTTCATTATATTTCCATTAATCATTAAGGATAAAATATACGCTACTAATATTAAAAATATAATATCTAAACCTAATTTAAGTTGTAAAACCTCGTACATTTCCCTGTCTCTTTGAATAATGGATACATTTTACTTTGTGTCACATAAATATTTGTATATAGACCTTCAATATAATAATTGAAATCAAAAAGGTGATTTATTTATGTCAAACTTTTTAGAAAAAAACATTTTTTACAATCATATATTTTTGGCGCCTTCGTTCTCTAATAGGGCATAGGAAGACCGAAATGCGTCCAAAAACTATGCGTTTTCCAATCTAGGCCGGCAAAAATAATACTAAATTACAGTTGGTATTCGTTTTAGTGAAAACATAGAACATTCGACATAATCGACATTTGACATAACATACATCGTAATCGCGTTACCTTGTACGTGTACGCATCCGTTATTATGTCCGTATTAGTTGCTTATAAACTACAAATTACATCTATAAATTATTATAAAGTCAACAAATTGGTAAGGTACCTACAAAATTCGAGTAATAAATAATTTCCCAATTGTATCTTTTAGGTTATATTGGTTACTGTTAGTTGTCAGTATTGCCAACTTAATTTCAATATATAATATATAAAAAGTATAACAATTTTATTTATTAATTTTAATAACAATTGTTGACGTCGGCACAAAAATCTGTTGTATCACTCTACAATAAAATGCTTGCGAGTAATACATTTGCTCCGTCCCGACCTGCAAATAACTATGTACACGATTCAATAAATGTAACTAAAAAAAAATACAACGTTACCAACGAATAATCAATAACCGAAGGGCAATTAAAATTTTATATGATGTTACTTTCTACCGTTACATACGCCACAACTGCTCCCTCCCCAGCTGATAAACGTCAAAAGTCAAGTGACGGCCGGAACAACTAACCTTGGGTCGCTGTAATTTTGTATGTGAGTTAACGATAGGTTCATGGTGTGAGGTAGAAGCTGCATTTGTCGTTATTTGCTGGTTATTTTAGTAGAATCGTTATCTGTAGCATAAACGCGGGTATAAGACGATGAATGCAAATGTTTTGTGGCACTTGAGCAGTTTGTATTGTTAAATATTGTTTGTTTCTCTATTTTACTAGGTATGGACCACTACATGTTGTTGTGTTAAGGCTATTATGGATAATATTTTTTTTATTTGAGTTATGTTTCTTTGGGTCAATTGTATTTTTTGCACTTGTGTCACATATTAGTCCTAACAGGACCGTTGGTAACTTAGAAATGCAGACTCTAGTCATTGGACATTTAATCGCTGTTTTTATCGTTCAAGGGAACGGTCGATTTTTCCATTCACGGCTGGGTGATGTGATATATACCCAATGTTATCAATAATTGTCTACAAATAGTGAGCTAAAAACTGTTTACCGCGGCCGGTTGTGGTTCTACAATCTGGAAATCCATTCTCGACGAATAACTTCGGCATCTAGATCCTTCACTGATACCGCTTTAGGTCATCTGAAAATCTGTCAAGCATTGTTACTAAATAACGATATTCTGTTGAAAGTGGCAGAGGACCTACAATATCTACGTTAATATGTGCAAATCTTTCTGCGGCTTGTTGTTCATAATGTTGACTTGTGTGTTTCCAGATTTTACATTTTTGCCGGGGTATGCATGATTGTGCCGATTGGTGGTAATCTTACAACTCGGGCCATACGTAGCTATCGCTAACCATTTTAACGGACGTATTGATACCTGGGTGAGACAGATTATGAATTGAATCGAATACCAAATTGCGTAGTTGTTGAAGGATATGAATTCTAAGTTTGCCAAGTGAGGTATCGCATACAATGGTTTCATTATCCGCTTGAACATCTTGAAGCTTCAAAGAAGAAGTTGAAGTTCATAAACGTGATAATTCTTCATTTTGTTTTTGTGTTTATATTATTTCTTTGAAAGATATAGTACTTGGTGCATTTATTTCGCTAATTCTAGAACAAATACCTGCGGGAATGCACCCACCAATATATTGAATGTCGTTAGTAAATTGACCAATGGAATCAAGTTCTCGGGGTTTTATTGGTATAAGGTTGTTAGAGTTTTTCTTAAAAACGAAAGTTAGCGGTTTATGGTCAGTCATGATTGTGAAGTGTTTTACATCCAGCATATATCGAAAATATTTTATAGTCTTGTAGATCTCTATCGTAAGTGCTATATTTCGTTTCGCTACTATTTAATTTTTGTGGGAAAAAGACTAGTGGTTCAGTTTTTTCTCCACGAACTTGATGAAGTGTTGTTCTGAACTAAAGGGAGATCGGATGCCGGATGATTTAGTAAGACAGTATTTGCTAATTCCGTTTTCACATTTTGAAATGATTGTAAGGTTGCATCTGTCCATTCGATTTTTATATTATTGGACCTTTTAGTAATCCATATGAAGGTGGTTGCACTTTTTATTCCGTTTGGTAACGGTTAATACCTTCAAAATTAACTAAATATTCTAAGAAAGGTACTTCGGTTTCTTCGTAAACACATTTACTTAAATTGATGTTGATATTATATTCCTTGGGGTGAGCAAATATTTGGTGCATATCGTTATGATGTTCTGCTATTGATTCTAATCCAATTAAAATACCATCCAGGCAGGAAAAACAAAAATCGGGATCACGTGTAATTTCGTATATAAATCTTTGAAACGTTTGTGCGGCGTTTCTGAAGCCAAACGGTAGTACCGTAAATTCGAATAACCTAAAAAGTGTTGTAATTGCAGTTTTGGGTATATATTTTTTCTTGTGCTGCAATGTGAGAATATTCCCGTGTGTGATCTATTTTTGAAAAAAATTTCTTTTTGTTCGACTGTACATTAAATTATCACTAGTTTGGTATTAGTAGCGATCAGGTACAGTGATTGCGTTTAGAGCCTTATAATTACCACAGGGTCGCCATGAACCGCCTTATCTAGGGACCTATGCAGTGGGCTTGCCCAATTGCTATCTGAGGGTCTGCATATGTTTAAATCTAATATGAGCCTGTTCTGATTTTTCTTTTATAATCTATGTAATTTGATAACCATTGGTTGTCCATTTGTAATTATATGGTGCGTTGTACCATATTGTTTTCTATCAATATGGTTTAACCTTAATAATTGGAAATATTGCTTTAAAGTTTCTTCGTACATATTATCAACCTTGATAGCTTGAATAAAGTACATCTCCGTTTTTGCTAGGGATCTCACAATGTTGATTGATGTTTTAAGATCAATCAATCGTTTATTTGGTATATCTGGGAGTAAACCAAAATAGACTAGAAAATCTACCCCAGTAATCGGACATGGTATATCGGCAACTACAAACCGCCATACATATGGTCTCCGTAGACTGAGATTTACCTCTAAACTTCTAATTCCATACGTTGTAATGACCGAACGATTGGCTGCATACTACTCACAATAGGCTTTTTGTTTATGTTTACGCGCCGTGGAATTACCGGCATATCTGCAAATGATGAATAAACGATGTAATCCTTCTGCCCCGCCGCACGATGCTAACTGTGACGGGGTTATTTGTTTCCCTGGTTAGTGCTTTTTAATTTGTTTTAAGGTTATGGGCCACCGGAATCTTATAATACACACAATTTTTATAATAAATGTACGTATAATCAGTGTATGTATATTTTATATGTAAAGTTACTAATAAAGTTGTTTTTTGATTTGATTTTTTTGGTTCTTGTCCAATCACCGAGGTTAAGGAGTCTCGGGCACAGTCAGTACTTGGATGGGTGACCGCTTGGGAACACCACGTACCGTTTTTTTTCGTTTTATTGTATTAACGATTTGACTATTTTGTTTTAGTCTTCAGGAAAATAATGATTATATTGACAAAACTAAAAAGTAGAAAATAATAAAAAAGAAACTATTTTAAAAAGCACGCTTTTATTTATGGGCGTAAAGTGCACTAAAAAGGACAAAATATTTTTTTTCTTTGCACAAAAAGTGATTAAAAATCTTTACCACTAAAAATAAAAGCGTGGGGCGCTCATATTATAAACATGTGACGAAGAGAAATTAATAATGGTGAATTCATGCCTTTATTTTTAGTTGTGTAGATTTTTTATTCCATTTTGCCGCAAAGAAAAAAATTGTTTTCTCCTTTCTACTCCTAAATAAAAGCGTGCTTTTTTAAAAAATTCTTTTTTCATAGTATTAATTTAAATGTAATTAAAAATTACCATTTTTTATAAATGAATTCATATTACGAACTTTTGGTTGTCGAAAATTTCAGCACAGCTAGTTTCAATTTCAAGAAATAAGTGATGGAATACTAATAAGGTTGTAAGTAAAGTAAGTTGTTACCTTAAAATTATCTACTGTTGTGAGACTTCACTTTTTACTAATAAAAGAACAACTTTCTTTATAAAATTTGGAGATTTATTAGCAGTTTTATTTTAAATAAAGAAAAAACTCACCGAACACGACGTCTGACTTGATATTAATACGGGTACCGACACCGTAAATAACAAACGATGCAAATTCTTATATTGTTTACATGCCGACGCTGTGTTATTATTTTTTATTACTTTGCAAACTGTTAATTCTACTATATTGAGTTTGTTCATTTGATTGGAGGTTTTAAAATTTGACCCAATAGTAAAAAAATATGAAATGATCCTTTTTAGGGGTTGAAAGCAGGGCGCCAGGTTCCCTAAAAGCTCTGGACCCCGTTGTGGTGTGCCCGGTTATGGTTACACCACTGGATAAATAAGTGCTACAGATAAACCGTAAGTTCAAGTGTACACATTTAGCCTTAAACTATTTAACTATTTCTTATCGTTCGTGTAATCCTAAGTGACACACAAATAAAATTCAAACAACATACAAGCTGTAAGTAAATTAAACATTACTTACTAATGTATCAACCACCGAACTACGTGAAATATGCACCATCTGATACAATCACAGATTGGACACCCAATTACAACCCATTCACATACACAAATCCCAATAAATAACTTTTCTCAGCCAATCTCCTTGCAAGTGCCGTCACATAACACAATATTATACAATAGTCAACCAATAAACAATAATTTCCCAAAATTAAATACAACACAGTTGCAAAATACACAATACACATCTTCACAAAATACTACAGAATTATGGCAACTTCCCACCAAAAAGCAAGTTAGATCTCATAAAGATTCTACCACTTAAAAAAAAGTGACTACTGGCTTGAACTCAGTGACAGATATGTCCCGTTTGCTGATGAAAATATGGAACAAATCGCGCAGACCACTAAACCCAAACCACCACATACCTTCTTTTTCCGGAGTTGCAAATAAAAACACCAAGTTCTCGTATAGTACTCAAAAATTTACATCCATCCACCGACAAAACAGACATTAAACAAAATTTACTAAAGAAAGGACATGAAATAACAATCGTTTGGAACGTGAAACAAAAAAGATAAAAAATTCCATTACCAGTGCAGTTCTTAGATGTAGTACCTAAAGATAACAACAAGGAAATTTACAAAATAGATTTGCTAGTACACACCAAAGTTCAGTTTGAAGCACCGCATCCCAAACGAGAAATACCACAATGCGTTGTCAAAAATTTGGACATACAAATAATTATTGTGAAATCAACCCACGTTGTGTCAAATGCACTTTACACCATCTAACCGGTGATTGTCCCAGGAAGATTAAAGATGACAAAGTTAAGTGTGCAAACTGCAACGAAAACTGCCCGGCAAATTATAGAGGCTGTATAGTACATGAACAAATACAACAACAAATTTTGAACAAAGCACTGTTCAACCGGTCATTACATATGCCCAAAAAGTTCAAGAGCATATCAGAACTATATAAAGCCAGTCAGAAGTACCATTACCAAAAAGCGAGATAGATGAATAATGAAATCCCTCTTGGACCAAATGAGCTCACTTACAAATCTCATGTGAATGATTAATACACCAACGGCCAGTGCCAACATGCGCCGGAAGTCAAACTATTTATATAAACCACAAACTTAGACATTATGCCCATATCATATATATATATATATATATATATATATATATATATATATATATACTAATATACCAATATATATCATAAATATACCACAAAATGTTTGTGCTCTCGTAATAAAACTCGTACAATCTGCGGAATTGACGTTGCGTAATTTAAGAAACTAACTTAACGTTTTAGTAAATAAAAGTGAGGTTTATAAAGGGTGCATTTAATCGAACTGATGTGTAAGTGGTATTTCAATGAGGAAGATTGCTTACTCTACTTTACTGAATAACCACTGATCCATTATTGGACAAACGCATTACAGGACTAATTAACTCAGGGTGAGACCGTTCCGTTTATTTTATATAATTTATTTTAACATTCTTAATTTCACATTCGTACATAGCGAAAGTACGTATTCACTGATATCCTCTTTGTAATATATTTTATCATATTTGGATTAACGTTACATAAGCGACTTCTATTTTTATTTTTACTTTTTAAATCTTTGGATTTTATTGATCTATGCAGCAACTTGCATTATACTCTTGTTGATGACGTGTTAATAACCAGTGATTTTAACATTCCCGGTATGTCAGCTCACAACCACTAAAGGACGAGAGCTATTCAAAATTATGGAAGCTTGTAATATAACTTATCTTTCAATATTTCAACCAACTTACTGGCCATCCGATCCTTATTTTCGTAGTCAAGGGTCTTAACTCCAAAAAAATTGTTGTAGAATCCTATTTAGACCTAACGTCGGATCACACTCCAGTTCTAGTAAACATGCACACACAATTTTTATGAAAACTAAGGAAACCATCCTTTCCAGCAAAAGAACAGGCAGATTATTTCAGAGAAAAATTGGACGAACAGACAACTCTAGAAATACCTTTGAAAACTCACCTTGACATCGAAAAAGCCGTAGTAGACATTACACAAGCAATTTAAAGTGCAGCACGGCAAGCGTCCCCAGACAAAAACAAGGAACCAATCCGAGAAGAACCCAAATAATTTTAAAGCAAAAAGTAGCAGAGAAACGAAAATCTCGAAAACGATGACAGATAACGAGATCTCCGGCAGACAGAGAACGGTACAATACCCTAGCAAACAACCTCAAAAAACTACTGCGTAGTATACAAAATGAGTCCATCCAAAATTATCTTAAAGGATTAACACCAAAAAACGCAACTGATTACTTCCTGACAGCTAACTGCTGCAAAAGAAGAAGAGTTATTGAGCCAGCTAGGAGTTCCCTGCCAATTTCTAATGCCTCACAAAGTAAGGTCGAAGCAATAGTACATCAGGAAGTCAATTCAAAGAAGACACCCGGATACGACCTCATTACCGGCAAAATCCTAAAAAACTTATCAAAAAAATGCATCAAAGTATTAATACAACTATTTAATGCTATTCTCACACTTGAATACTCGAATACTTCGTCATAATAATTCTTATACCCAGTAAAAATCCAAACGAGGTGACGCCCTACCGACCAATCAGCCTTCTCCAGTCGTCTCCAAAGTCATTGAAAAACTCATATTTAAACATCTAACCAAGATCACAAAAGAAAATGAATTTATACCCTCCCACCAGTTTGGGTTTACAAACCAACATGGAAGTACGGAACAAGCCCATCGCATTACTAGGCAAATCCGCACTGATATGGAAGAAATACGATGCTGTTCAGCCGCCTTTGTTGATGTAAGAGAAGCTTTCGATAAAATTTGGCATCATACACTAAACTACAAACTCAAGCTTCTTTTCCCACACCGTACTATACACTCCTGAAATCTTACCTCTCCGGCAGAACATTTCAAATCAAGGATCTAGAAACCTACAGAAACCTCTATGGTGTGCAATCCGGAGTTCCCCATGTAAGTATCTTAAGACCCACGCTTTACAGACTGTATACAGCAGACCTACCTCAAACTAACGATACAATCACAGCTACATACGCAGATTACACTACTCTTGTAGCGTCACATCACGATCCTATTTCTGCATCCAGATATCTGCAAGCTTATCTGAATCAATTTGAACGCTGGTTGGAACAATCTAGAATTCAAGCTAATGCAACCAAATCTACACATATTACCTTTACCCTTCGAAAGGAAATCTGCCCTGAAGTCGCACTAAATGGAATTCCCATACCACAAAGGGAAGTAGTCAAATACTTTGGGCTACATTTGGAGAGACGATTAACTTGAACTCACATACTAACTAAAAGAAAACAACAAGGGTTAAAATTCAATCAAATGTATTGGATGCTTGGAAATGCTTCGAACTTCGATTGAAAATACACTATTATTGTATAAATTTATCCTAAAGCCCATTTGGACATATAGCATCCCGATATGGGGCTCTAGCTGTTACTCAAACATAGAGCTTCTTCAGCGTTTTTAAAATAAAGCTCTACAAGCAATTGTCAATGCTCTGTGGTATGTGCCAAATTCACTAATCCCTTCTGACCTAAACATGCCGACAGTTTGCGAAGACATTACTAGATTCAGCACTAATTGTAGAAAGAAGCTGACAGTACACCCCAACGAGCTAGCAACCATCATATTACATGAAGGGGACGAACCAAGACGACTTAAACGGTTCAAACAATCTTCCAACCAGACTCTAGTGAACTCCTGAGATTTCAACTGTCATATCTTTATCAATTATACAGAGAATGTACGTAGGAACATTACTCTACATGCCATGTTATCTTTAGTATAGTTTTACTTTAAGCTTAGGTACGTTGTACTTATAGTCTCTATCGAGACTAATTGTACAAATAAATGAGATAAAAAAACCTTTATAACACGTTTAATAAGTGTGGTTTAAAAAGTGTTTGATTCAGTCCCTTTGCTCTATGTAGGTTCTCATTGCTAATGTAACAAGACACTAGCATAAGATAGTCATCTGCCGACCACTGTGTCTGCGGATTTTGTCCTATTACTAATAAACTTGAGATAATTTTTTTTATTAAATTATTTATTGAAAAAGTTGAAAAACCAAATAAAAATATCTAGTGAGGAACATCACACGACCTTCCAACCTACAAATGGAAATTACAAGAAATTAAACAATTTGAATAACATTTTTTTTAGGATAATTATAAAACCTCCCTTATTACAAGTTCATTACGAAAATGGATAACACTGTAAAAGCAAAAACAATAATCTATGTCAAACAGACGTTTAAAACCTCATGTCAGACAGAGGTTAATAGACATGTAGATGCTAACTTAATAAATTTATGCCTATTAAAATTTATTTCCCTGCGTCTGCGTCTGCGTCTGCGTCTGCGTCTGCGTCTGCGTCTGCGTCTGCGTCTGCGTCTGCGCGTGCGCCTGCGTCTGCGTCTCCGTCTGCGTCTGCGTGGGTGGGCGCGCGCGTGTGTGCGTGCGTAGGTGCGTGGGTGCGTGCGTACGTGAGTGTGTGTGTGCGTGCTTGCGTGTGTGCGTGCGTGCATGTGTGTGTGATAATCTTTCCGACACGATGTCTGAAAACTTAAGAAGCGTATATATATATATATATATATATATATATATATATATATATATATATATATCATTGTCCGAGATTCAGCATGCATGTATTGCTATATTCGTTATATTGAAGATAGAATGTCGGTTAAATGGGGAAAGTTTTAGAGAATTTTATGGCTATCATCATGGTAAAGTCAGATTTGAAGTAACTTTTTGTTTTGAAATAATTGAAGAAAACGAAAATTGTGCATTTTCTACTACCCCTGTAGCTCTTTTATTTGAAGTCTGACAACATTTTGATTTGTACATTATTATGACACTTTTAAAAGACAATTTAAAAAGTACCAAAATTTATCTACAGTCATTTGTTTTGAAATACATACACTAACTATTGTTTTTCATATGGACGCCATCTTGGATTTTTACATTATCGAATAGTATGTTTTATGACCTTTTCAGCGATGTATCACATGACACGAGAATTTACTTCCAACTATCAAACATTTAAACCCTTGCTAATTTATCTGTTTTTACTTACACAATTTAATACATTATCGAATAGTGGATTTTAACACCTCTTCTACAATGTATTACATGATATGAAAATGTAGAAAATGTGTGGAGTGTAGAGGGGGACATATCGAGCATGTTTTATGATAGTTACTATTATCGGTTTTGTTTTTATTTTAGTTATTAGAAATTACAATAATTAGGAATCTAATTGTATAAATTTTTCATTTATTAATCCATGCCTTCTCAAGGCCTACTATTTCAATTTTATATTTTTTCAAGTTTTTGATAGTTGGAAGGAAATTCTCGTATCATGTGATACATCGCTGAAAAGGTGATAAAAAATACTATTCGATAATGTAAAAATCCAAGATGGCGTCCATATGAAAAACAATAGTTAGTGTATGTATTTCAAAACAAATGACTGTAGATAAATTTTGGTACTTTTTTAAAATTGTCTTTTAAAAGTGTCATAATAATGTACAAATCAAAATGTTGTCAGACTTCAAATAAAAGAGCTACAGGGGGTAGTAGAAAATGCACAATTTTTGTTTTCTTCAATTATTTCAAAAACAAAAAAAGTTACTTCAAATCTGACTTTACCATGATTATAGCCATAAAATTCTCTAAAACTTTCCCTATTTAACCGACATTCTATCTTCAATATTAACGAATATAGGAATACATGCATGCTGAATCTCGGACACACTGTATATATATATATATATATATATATATATATATATATGTCTGTGTAGTGTGCGTGTGCATGAGCGTGAGCGTGGGTGGGTGGGTGTGTGTGTGGGTGGGTGGGTGCGTGCGTGTGTGTATCGCCCCACTGTGCACTGATAGTTTTAACACCTTGAGAAACAAATCTTACATAATAGGCTTGCGAAAGAAGAAAAGGATTTGTCGATTAAGTATATTCGTGGTTTAAGTACTATCGTTTCGTTAAACTAGTTGTGCGCAACAGTCGTAAATTATTGTGTTATTACCAGAACTCTCGCGACTTACGAATTAAAACAATGAATATGAATACAGCAACGCATGAGTGTGACTTTGCAATGATTGATTTTTTCCGAAATTGGGATTAATAACAATGTATTCTCTAATGAACTATTTTGTGATAAATTTAACGTATTTCGCAGTGACCGTAAGTTTGAACTAACAAACCTTAAAACAATTGGGGGTGTTCTTCTTGCAATCCAAGGTACTATACGTGTAGAACTAATAAATACGAGTGTGTTAGTATCTCATTCCCCTTTAATTGACGGTGTGGGTGGCAAATGCTGTTATAATTATTTTTCATTCTTTGTATTTGTAGTATACTTGCCCCCACAAGCTGTTAATGGACATGTAGAGATTTTCCTGAAACATTTAGCTAATCTTACTGGTGATCAACCTACCCTTTTGTTTGGGGACTTTAATACACCTACGTGGACTAATAACCATCATGATAAACGTTTACGTGTAGTAAATAATTTTATAAATGTATTGAATTTAACACAGTTTAATACTATTTTTAACGCATATTGCAAAATGTTAGACCTAGTACACAGTAAGTTATCAAATGTTATTGTATCTCAAGATGAAGACCGTATAGTGAATGTAGATACTTATCATCCACCCCTAATCTTGAACATAACTTAATGTCTTCTTATAAATTACAAAGGTTTCCTGTTCAAACACTACCAAATAAATTTAACTTTAATAAAGCTAACTGTGCTCAGCTATATTATGACATTACGCAAATTGATTGGTCAATCTTAACTTATATTAATAACCTAGAATGCGCGGTAACTGTTTTTTATGACCTAATTTATGCATGTGGTCGACGAAGTGTACCACTTTACCATGTTCAGAACCAAAATCATTTTCCTAAATGGTTCTCAAGTGAGGCTAGAGACTTGCTAAAACTAAAAAAAATGTATCTAAAGAAATATAAAAATTGTAACCAGGGTTACTTCCTTCTTGAATTTAAACATTTAAGAAAATTGAGTAAAGTACAAATAAAAGAGGATTATAAAGCATTTCACCATGAGATGGAAAATAAGATTAGTTTCGACCATATCACTTTTGGTCTTTTATTAACAGCAAAAAAAACACCGCTTACCCGATAATTTCACAAATAATGATGCAAATACATTTTTTGGTGCATATAACATTGTGGATCGTTTTAAGCTATGTTTTGAATCTACTTATGCTGAGGCTGTACCTCCTGATGACTATGATTCTGCTTTAAAATCGAATATCAATCAACAATTACCACAGATGATATCATAAAAGCTATCAATAAGTTAAAACATAAAAGTACTGCAGGCTTAGACCAAATTCCTGCTTATGTAATAAAATATTGTGCTCTACTGTTACTAATCTCACGTGCATAAGAACAAAAATAGTTGAAGCCGTTGACGCCAAGAAACAACTAGACGTCATATATACAGACATATTCAAGGCTTTTGACCAGATCAACCACCGCATTCTTTTGATGAAACTTGATGATATGGGATATAGTACTGACTTTATTGACTTGCTTACGTCATACCTTTCTAATAGAATGCAATATGTTAGTTACAATGGATATATATCAAGTTCCTTTCCCTCGACTTCTGTGTACCACAAGGCTCCAACCTTGGACCCTTGTTGTTTAACATATACATAAATGAACTAATCGATAAGCTAGATGATTGTGTACTTGCTTACGCCGACGATATTAATTTTTTTTTCATTATTAATAGTGCTCCTGACTGTGATTTACGCCAAACTCGTTTAAACAGGATTGGTGCCATGTGAATAAGCTGACTCTAAATATAACTTAGTGCCAAGTGGTCTCCTACACTCGCAAAAAGTGCTTCATGCAGTACACATAAAATATCTTGTAGTAGGTAAATCCTAAATCAACCATTGCTTGTATGAAATTCCGAGGATGCGCTCGAAAGTACGCCAAAACAACAATTTCATCATTTTCCATAACACCTCGCCGATTTCTTTGCTGCACTGGTTTTGCACTAAAACCGCCAGTTCTGCGTAAATTTGCTTCCAGTGTAGTAAAATTCGAGGATGTGGTTGTCGTCGCTCGGGATAAAAATTGAAATACATTGCACTTGCCTCCAGTGTATTATCATTGCACCGAATAAAAGCTCTTAACATATCCATTTTTTTATCATTTGTGTAATTATTATTTGCTCGCATTGTGACAGGTATTACGAGCACTGAACAATAATTTAACTGTCACAAACAATGCTCTAATATTGACAATTGTTTTTCATTTGCTTCCCAAGACCACTGTTCCAATTTTGTTGTTTTTGTTCGTATTTATAGGAATACAGAAAACAAACTTTAAAAAAATATTGTAACTATAATTGCCAAAACAATAATAACTTATTTGGTACCATTGTAAAGAGAATTTAAAGCTCATTCAGAATATTAAAAAAAAGTGCCCGCTCCATTTGAAAAAAATCATTTGTCTTGCGATGCTCTTTTATTTTTGTGTAATTTATTTTTCAGAATATGTAGCGTTATCAGTAATTGAATGTAGAGTATTTTTGCTTCTTAAACATTTTTCTATCTTTTATGATAAAATATCTATATGCTTGGACACGTAAAATCAATCAGACTGTGTGTGTGTGTGTGTGTGTGTGTGTATTATATATATATATATATATTAATTATAATATTTATCCGGATGCCCACGAGATCACTTTCCGGCTGCCATTTTTTTATTTATCTATCGATTTAAATGAAACTTGGCAGGGTTGTTACTCTAACCAAACGTCATTTTTAGGAGCATTTCCGACTTCCGGTTTCACCGGAAATGACCTTAACTTTTGATTTTTAAATGACACCCCCTGTATATTTTTAGTTTTTCGGATTCTGGAGGTCATTTTACGGCCGATTGCGTAATATTTAAATCGATTTTTTTCCAAATGTAATTTTAAAATTAAATTTTATTTTCTCATCCAGAGTGCCATGACCATCTTAAAATCATTCTATATACTTAACTCACTTCAAGAAAAATGCAAACTCACTTTTATCTTTGTTAACTTTTTTACTAGAACGTTCTAAACTTTATTTTTGCCGTAGCAAAAAAGAAAGAAAAGGACAGACACCAATTAAATTTTCAAAGTGCTGCCCTTCCACCTCTTGACATTTCCTAACACTAAAAACGTTGTTTTCTACGACATTCCTAAGCATGTCGGGGGTAATGCCGCTCGTATACGGTTTTCTAAGATGTTAAGTGTTGTTGGCGGTGTTCGGTAAACAATCTCCTTAATATGACCCCACAAAAAAAAGTCAAGAGGTGTAAGGTCAGGCGAACGAGGAGGCCACCGGATCGGTCCACGGGTAGAGATAACATGTTCTTCAAATCGTTCTTCTAAGTAATTTCTCACAACAATAGCGTTCTGAGCCGGCGCACCATCTTGTTGATAATAAAGGTGTTGATTATTTATTTCCAACGGTAATTCCTCCAAAAAATTTTCTGCATTTAAATGCCCTTGGAAAAGAATCGGTCCCACAATACGAGTACCAATTATTCCAGCCCATACATTTACTCCAAATATCTCTTGAAAATTACCTTCCATCATTCGGTGTTCATTTATCGTTGACCAATATCTTGTATTTTGCCGGTTGAACATTCCATTATTGGTAAATCTCGACTCGTCAGAATACAAAATAGAATTGGTTAGGCTATTATCGGCATCGTTATGTTCCAAGAACCAGTTGCAATATTCCAGTCTTCTAACAAAATCTCCCTCGTTGGTGAAGCTGGTACTTAAATGATTTGTATCCATGTTTCTTCAAGATCTTTCTTGCTGATTCTGCGCCAATGTCTAATTGAAAGGCAATTTCCCTTGTGGATGCTGTGGGGTTTTGAATGACATATGCTATTACATTTTCTTCCGTTTGTTCATTAATAATAAAATGTTGTTGCAAATTATCTGGTTCTTGGCGCATTTTTCTCATAAGGCAGATAATGTATTGTCTTGTAGGATGATGAAGTCGCTCAGGATATTCTTGCCGATAAACTCGTTCGGTTTCCGCTGCATTTTTGGCACATTGTCCATACATAATAAGTATATCAACCTGCTCACTCTTTGTAAACATTTTTGTTAATTTTATAATTAAACTAAGTACAAACTTTAATTTAATTTTTAAGTGAAATATTAGATTTATGTTAATAAACAACAACTTTTATTATTACCTGTCAAACTTTTAAATTTACCATAGTGTTTCCATGGCAACCTGGCCACCTATTGTTTTCATGGCAACTCTGATGTGCTGTGACATAAGAAGTGTATTTTATTAATGAGTAAGACGTAAATATAAAAATAGAAAATGGGTAAAAATGACAAAACGTGTTATACGTCATTAAATTCGTTTTAAAATACTGCATTTAGTAGTTTTATGAAAGTAGTATGCTTCCATTTAATTTTTTTGAGCTACGGCAAAAATAAAGTTTAGAACGTTCTAGTAAAAAAGTTAACAAAGACAAAAGTGAGTTTGCATTTTTCTGGAAGTGAGTTAAGTATGTAGAATGATTTTAAGATGGTCATGGCACTGGATGAGAAAATAAAATTCAATTTTAAAATTACATTTGGAAAAAATCGATTTAAATATTACGCAATCGGCCGTAAAATGACCTCCAGAATCCGAAAACTAAAAATATACAGGGGCGTCATTTAAAAATCAAAAGTTAAGGTCATTTCCGGTGAAACCGGAAGTCGGAAATGCTTGTCAAAAATTCCTAAAAATGACGTTTGGTTAGAGTAACAACCCTGCCAAGTTTCATTTAAATCGATAGATAAATAAAAAATGGCAGCCGGAAAGTGATCTCGTGGGTATCCGGTATATATATATATATATATATATATATATATATATATATATATATATATATATATATATATACTATGTGTATATCGCCCCACTGTGCAATGATTGAATTAAAATTTGAAATTTACACGTGTTTAAAATCTTTGGTGAGTTAAGGAAAGGTCTTTACAACGATCTTACCTTAGTCCAAAAGTTGATAATAACCGACCTACAGGGTGTCAATGTTGAACAATTAATCACATTTTCTTTAATATCTTTCGAGTAATTGGAGCTAATTTCACGGAATTTGGCATACAGGGGTTTCTTGGGATGAGAAATTCAAATCTATGAACGATTTTGTTGTATCTCCTAGAGGGCGTCACAATCGACTCTAAAATCACTATAATTTCTTTGTGTCACGGTGAATGTCATTTTGGGCTTGTTAAATCTGTTTCTCCATCTTTTCCAGTTAAGAAAGGTATAATTTACTGAAGTTGCTAGAAAAAACCCTTTTTGAGAAAAACGCATCTGAAGCAGATGACGCATGTAAATTGTCAAAGTAAATCGAAAGGTATTACAAGGTATTGTTTTGAAGACTTTGGCAAACGTAAAAGATTTTTCCTTGTTTGACACATTGTGAACTCTGACACACTCTCGGTATTTGACAATATCCAAAAACCAATAACATATCGGTATATTCTATATTGGTATATTGCGTATTCAGGATGCAGCAAACAATATTCGAGATAATGAAGAAATCATGCAAAGGGTTAATTTTAATTTCCTGCGTCGTGTAAATCTTTGGATGCGTGAAAACTGGGGCCATTTTGAATAGTTTTTATGACATATTTTTGTAGTAGCATTCAAGTTTTCAGTTTGTTTGTGTTAAAATTGCTTTTATCTTATTTTTTATCCTTAAAAACAAGAAATTAAAGCCATAAAACAAGGAAAAATCTTTTATGTTTGCCAAATTGCAATACCTTGTAATAGCTTTCGATTCACTTTGACAATGTACATGCGTCATCTGCTTCAGATGCGTTTTTCTCGGAAAGGCTTGCTTCTAGGGACTTCAATTAAGTATACCTTTCTTAACTAGAAAAGATAGGGGACAAGATGTATCAAGGCGAAAATGACATACACCGTGGCACAAAAAAGTTATAGTGATTTTAAGGTCTCCTAATCAACGCTTGTGACGCCCTCTAGGAGATACAACAAAATCGTTTGAATGTCTCATCCCAAGAAACCCCTGAGTACCAAATTTCCTGAAATTAGCTCGAATTAGTCAAAATATGATTTAACTGTTCAACTTTGACACCCTGTAACTCGGTTACTATCAACTTTTGGACTAAGCTAAGTTTAGTTAAATCGACTTATTTTGAGGTGTGCTCTATGCAGAAGAGCGTTGTAAAGACCTTTCGGAGACACCTTGTATATATGTATATGTACAGGGTGTTCAAATTTCCCGTATTTCTTCTGCTATGCCTAAACGGTTTGAGATAATTTAATTCCGCTTTCGTAATGTGATGTAGAGGCCAATTGCGCACTCTGTAAAAATATACTACTATACAGGGCGTCTCATAAATATTTGGCATACCATAGTTGCGTTTTTTTAAATAGCGCCCTGTATATTTTACCCGATACTTCGATTTGTACTCCCAAGATAAGAAAAAAGTTAGTACATACTATGGGTTTATTATGAACCCGAAGAGATTGATGGTCCATTTTCTGTGAAAAACAGGTCATCTTTGAGAATTTCTTGTGAATTGCCAAATTACATTTTGCAAGTTAGAGCTAACTAAAAATTAGCACGTGTTTTAGTTTTTGTCAGATGTTGTAAATATAAAGAAAATTTGATTGTTGCACAGGGTGAGTCACAAACACAAAATGTCATTTATCTTTTTTTTTAATAGAACACCCAATATTTCATTTGACCAGTCGATAGAGTTTCTCATGGGCTTTCCAAAAATACCCCATAATATACCTCTAAAATGACTGATTAAGCCTTCATTTACGATAAACTGAGAATTACAATACAGCCCAGCGGAATAAATAAATCGAAAAAATTAACAAACAAAAAACACTAGTTACAAAAGAATAAAATTATAGTAAATGTTCGATGCATAGTTGAAGTCGTCTTGCAAAATTCTGCCTCACACGACACCAAGTATGGGGTGTAATGTTTTGAAACATATCTCGTATGCGTTGCTTCATATTGTCGGCAGTAGTCGGCTTGTCGCGAAATACTTCATTTGTTACATATCACCAGAGAAAAAAAATCCATTGGGGTCAAGTCCAACTTGCAAAAATGTAATTTGGTCAATTCAAAAGAAATTCTTAAAGATGACCTGTTTTTCATAGGTCATAAATCTCTTCAGGTTCATAATAAAGCCATAGTATGTAATAACTTTTTTCTTGTTTCGGAAGTATAAATCGAAGTATTGGTTAAAATATAGAGGGTGCTATTTAAAAAAAACGCAATGATGATATGCCACATTTTATGAGACACCCTGTATAGTGGTAAATATTTTTACACAGTCCGCAATTGATCGCCTCACGAAAGCAGAACTAAATTTTCTCAAACCGTTTAGGCATAGTGGAATAAATACGTATAGATACAATTTGTAGTCAACATGACTATATATTTACTATGACTAATTTTTCTTCAAAAATTGTTATATACGTAGCAGGATTTGTAGTGCATTGTTTAAAACTTCATTTAAAATCCGATAATTGTGTAGCCTCCTTGATTGAAACCAAGGTAGATGTACTCAGTTCACTTATTTCACAAAAAAAACGTGATGGTTTGAGTTATCCATCATATATTGTGATTATTATTTGTAATAAAGCAGAAACACTTTTACGAATTTATAACAATTGTTTGCATAGAAAAAATGTGGTATTAATGTTAACTAACAAATTAATATCTCACTGCTTGGATTCCAAATTATTTGTTGATTGACACATCTTACAAAGCCCATCACCTTTACTTTTTAATAAACTCAGTTTCTAGTAAATATTTAAATGTAAGGCTACCCCATATTTTCAAATCACGATCAAGAAAAGAAAATCCGATTCGTAGTCATTTAACTAAACTGATATTATTTAAAGGTCAGTGAATGAACTGATAGAACAAATACCTGTTAATTTGAAAGTTGTATTTATTTTCCTTCACCTACAATATAAATAATATTTAAGGCGTGAATGTTCTTAATTAAACTATTTACACATGTAAAAGCATTTGACTTTTTTCCATGACCCAACATCTTCTTTTTTTTCATTTGTACTTATTACAACGCCACAAATAAATAATACCGCGACAATTCACTATAATATTTGCCTATTAATAATACAACTCATTTGCTTGGTTGTTTCAAGGGTACTATAAGATACTCCACTTTATATGGGTCCAAAACGGTTACGAACTGTCAACTGTTCACTCTCTTTCTTGGTCAAAGAAAAGGTAGATATTAATATTAAGTAAATGTTAGAAAATCTGCATCTACCTATTAATTTAGTTAATTGTTAAAAATCTGTAAAAAATGTTTAAGGTAGATATAGTACCCATAATTAAATAGGTTTACCATACCTTTATCCCAAGGAATAGCAATCTGCAGCAAAAATAGTAAACATACCATTACTGTCAAATTCTAATACTTTTAAATATGCATACTCATCACAGCATTGCAATGATTTAACGTATATTTGATTCTTTGTCAGGTTTGTTATTTTACTAGCTCTTGAATTGGTAAGTTTTTGTCTATTAATTCCTTTCTCACAATAAAAATTTTCACAACTTTGCACCAATATGATAATGATTCAATGTTGTTAAGTTTGTTTTTTTCATTCTGGCATGTGTTATTGTTATCCTTTGTACGTAGTGAAACCCGGAATTTTATAAATTGCTTTGACAGTTCTATTAATTTTTTAAGTGTGACATCCTTTATTAACGACTATAACCGCAATTGTTGTCGAAACTTATAAAGCTTATACAATTTATACAGAATACACGATTTAAAACACAAAAGGATAAATATTCTGGAATGTCAGTTTCAAGTTTAATCTAATAAAGTTCCAACTATGTAACGTGGTTGTGTAAACAAAGTATAATATTTTATATTTCATAATGAGGCAACTTTCCATCATTTATTTCAAGTTCACCATTTTAGATAGTTTTTTGTTTTGCTACCATTATCTGCATAAATTATAATACTACGTCTTTGAGTTTGAAATATTTGTTGAAAATTAAATTGCATAGTAAAACTTTTGCTATTTGGCTATTTGATTCTAAATTGGCTGGTTAACTTTAGCTTTTTGAGAGATGTACACCGCAAAATCAGATTATGTTCATATATAACAATTTTATGGGTTGCTTTGAATATTCTAAACCGCTAGACTGAGCAGATATTATTCTCTGATAAACTTTACGATTTAGGGGCATTAGCACCAATTTGATATATTCTTATACAACTGATACAACTTAAAAAATTTTATTGCACTATATTTCCTGGTGTATTTGATTTCAGTTAAATGGCATAAGTAATGCATAAAGTAATCTACAATACCTACCTTACATAAATAGGTGCGAAACAGTTTGATATTTAAATAAATCAGTTAAAAAAAATTTGGTGTAATAGGAATACTAATTGAATATTTACTATTTTTATGAAATATTTCGTATGAACTGCAGTTGTACAATTACTTGTGTATAATTTTTGCTATAAATTGTACAGGAATCGGGAATTTATACAAAACTTTTGTCGTATGTAGTGTAATGAGAAGAATTACTTATGAAGAAAATAGTGGTGATAGTAAAATACTCATCTTTTTTGAGTTTTTTGATGGTGTATTTTAAATTATACAATCTAAACGTTTCGATAACACTTACAGCTATCTTCGTCAGTAGTAATATCTATTAAAATTGTTAAAGATGTTGAAAACAATTTTGTCAAAGTTGTTTTAATTTTTCAACTTTGTAAAAATTGTTTTCAACATCTTTAACAATTTTAATAGATATTACTACTGACGAAGATAACTGTAAGTGTTATCGAAACGTTTAGATTGTATAATTTAAAATACTCCATTAAAAAAACCCAAGAAAGATAAGTATTTTATTAGTAGTGATAGTAATTTAGACTGTCTACAATGCTATTCACTAAATTTTAAACGAAAAAAATTAAACCTAGACAACACCCTGCGTATTATAACGATATTAGCTAGGGAATATAGACCATCTTTAATATATGGTTATTTTAAATATTAAAACTGATTTTAAGCCTATTTATATAATGTTTGTACATTGAAAACTAAATTATAGAAATGTTCTAATTTACTGTGCATTGGATCAGAAATGTAAAAATTTGATTTAGACTTCTTTACTAAAAACCCAGTACTTCATATTATCGTGATAGAACATTAATGCAATTTAAAAATGCCCGCGAACAGTGAGACGATGCGGACTTGCTTTCTGATGGTCAAATGATAGTGCCTAATCTCACAATGGCGTTCTAGATAAGTACAATTTCAACTTTCTTGCTCGCTGTTTGTTAATTGTTATTTATAACTTAAATTTACGTGTCTAAAATAACATATACAAATTAAAACAAACACAAAAATTATACCATGTTACCTGCCGGGGGCGGCCCTGGCTACGGAGGTGGTTTCATGCCAAACCCTAACTTCACACAATTTCCAAATTACATGCAAAACAATTCGTGGTATCAACAACAACCATTTCCTATGGGAAACTCTCAATTCCTACAACATCCAAATGTAAATAATACCTTACAACCGCAAAATTTATTAAACCCTACCCCGACGATCTGGCCATATGCCACACCTACTACATCAAATGCGTTTTATCAAAGTCCTGAAAATGATGCCAATTCTAACACAGATATGTATGAATGTTTAGACTCGGAACCAGAAACAACTAGTAAGGAAAATCCCTGGCAACAAATAAGCAGTAGAAGGAAACGAAAACATGTAAAAGCTAATTCTTTACCAGTTAACCCTAAAACAACACAAACACCTACCGATTCTGTCCCAAATCAGTCAAATATATTCAATGTATTGTCAAATGAAAATACTTTAATGGAAGAATCAGATACATCACAGACAGTTTTGCAAACTCCCAAACCACCTCATATCTTCATACATGGAGTTATCAACTATCCAGAAATGACAAAATTCTTAAATACCATCTTAAAAACACAAGACTATACGCCCAAAGCCACGATTAACAACGTGATCGAAATAAACGTACAAACTGTAGATAATTATCGTAAACTAAGTAAACTGTTGCAAGACAAAAGAATAATACACCATACGTATCAATTAAAACAAGAACAAGCCTATAGTGTGGTAATCAGGCATTTACATCCCACCATATCCATTGAAGAATTAAAGACTGAATTAGAACAACGGGGCCATAAAATCAGAAATATATACAACATAAAAAGCAGAGTTGATAAACACCATTACCCATATTCTTTGTTGATATTGAACCGGCAGAGAACAACAAAACCATCTATGACATAAAATTTTTACTAAATATGAGTATCAAAGTCGAACCACCGAGAAAACGCACTCAACTAGCACAGTGCACTAGGTGCTAAGCATACGGACACACCAAATCGTACTGTTTTAGACCTTATGCTTGCGTCAAATGCTAATTATAAGGGGTGTAAAATCTATCAGGATCTGTACATCACCCATATATTTAAATACAACTTATGCCCAAACGGTAAAGGGAGACTTTAGACCAACAGTAACTACATCACAACCTGAATCTACACTAACAAAATTCCTAGAAGAATTTAAAAGTATGTTTCAGCAAGTCATGCAGCAAAACAGCATGGTACTTTCTATGCTCACTACTGTCGTCAATAAATTAATAAAATAATGGAGGGGTATCTACGAATAGCTCAGTGGAATGCCAACGGGTTACAACAGCACAAAGACGAAGTAACTGCTTACTTAAAGACAAACCATATTGATGTCATGTTGATATCTAAAGCTCACTTCAACACAAGAACTTATATCAAAATACCTGGTTGTGAAATCTACCATACTAAATATCCAGATGGAACAGCCCATGCAGGAACAGCAATAATAATACGTAATTGTGTGAAGCACCATGAACTAGCTTCATTTGAAGAAGACTACCTACAAGCGATCTCCATCTAAGTAAATAACTTAACAGGACCACTAACATTGTCAGCTATATACTGTCCACCAAGGCATAGAATTTCTCAGGAAAATTTAACACGTTATTTTAACACTCTAGGTTTACGATTTATAGCCGGAGGAGACTTTAACTCCAAGCACACATGCTGGGGATCAAGGCTGACTACTACCAGAGGTAGGGAGCTTTATAAAGTGGTTAGCAATAAACAATTTATCCCTATATCTACTGGAAAACCCACATACTGGCCGACAGACCAGAACAAGACTCCAGATCTGCTGGATCTCTTTATTACTAATAGAATATCCGGTAAGTATATCAAAATCGACGACAACTACGATCTATCATCGGATCCTTCTCCAATAATTTTGACAATTAGTGCCACTGTCATAATTAAAGAAGTTCCTCCATCAATTGTCAATAAACAAACTGATTGGGCCAACTTTAAAGAATATATAGACAAGCACTTAAATGTAGATATTAATTTAAAAACACCCGATGAATTGGAACAGGCTACTAATCACCTAATTACAACGATTCAGCTAGCAGGATGGAACAACACGCTAACAAGATCACATAAAACTCAAAATAATATTCCCCTGCAAATAAAGTAGCTAATAGCTGAGAAACGTAGAGCTAGAGCCACCTGGCAGCGTAGCCATAATATAACGGACAGGCAAAAATATAATCGTTTAACCAGAAAACTCAATCAAATGCTAAAAGACTTACGTAAAGAACAATTTAAATACTATATAACAAACCTCTCCGCCAAAGATCTGTCTATCTGGAAAGCCACAAAAAATATCAAAAGACCGCAAAGATCCATACCACCAATACGAAACCAAACGTGCACTTGGGCCAGATCGGAGCTGAAACGTTTGCAGAACATCTTGCTGAAGTCTATAGGCCCCATACCGAGGAAATAAATGAGGAAATCTCCAAGCTCCTTTTCAACTACCGCCACCAATACGGGCTTTCTCGCCTACTGAGATAAAGAACGAAATTGAACGACTAAATAATCATAAAGCTCCCGGCTTTGATCTCATCACAGCAGAAGTATTGAAAAGGCTGCCCAAGAAAGCAATCACATCACTTACGATCATTATCAACTCTATTTTGCGCTTATCATACTGGCCCATCCAATTAAAATTTGCTCGTATCATCATGATCCTAAAGCCCGGAAAACCACCTCACGAGGTCAACTCTTATCGACCTATCAGCCTCCTTCCAATCATTTCAAAATTACTAGAAAAATTAATTCTGCATAGAATCCCTGAAGACTCGTTATTAGAAAACTGCATTCCAACACATCCATTTGGTTTCAGACATGACCACACTACCATCCAGCAGTGCCATCGTGTTACAGATGTTATAAATAAAACATTTGAGGAGAAACAATACTGCTCTGCTGTGTCCTTGAATGTCCAACAGGCATTTGATAGAGTGTGGCATAAAGGTCTCCTCTTCAAAATTAAAACCTGCCTTCCATCCCAATATTATACACTGTTGAAATCATACCTAAGTGAACGCTATTATCAAGTTAAAGTCGGTAATGAATCTTCACATTTTCACCGAATACATGCCGGAGTGCCACAGGGCAGTGTTTTGGGCCCCACACTGTATATTCTCTACACCTCGGATTTGCCTACTACCCACGAAACAGTAACAAGTACCTTTGCTGACGATACAGCTATCCTTGTCTGTGACAAATCTCCTGAAGTAGCTACCCAAACATTACAATCCCCCTTAAATACCATCTCCCAGTGGATGAAAAAATGGAAAGTTACAGTCAACGAAAACAAATCTGTCTACATCACATTCACGCTAAGAAACTAACAGTGCCCAACTGTGAGCCTGAATAACATCCCAGTGGCTCAATCAGATTCCGTGAGATATTAAGGAATGCACCTAGATAAAAAACTCAATTGGAGAACCCATATCAGCAAGAAAAGGAAAGACCTAGATATTCGAACCAAAAAAATGTACTGGCTGATTAGAAAACAATCCGGCCTATCCCTAGAAAACAAACTGTTATTATACAGATGCATTCTAAGACCAATTTGGACATACGGAGTTGAACTTTGGGGGTGTGCTAGCTCCTCGAATATAGAAATTCTGCAAAGGTACCAATCCAAGACACTCCGCTTAATAATAGATGCACGATGGTTTGTTTCAAATCGCACAATACATGACGACTTGAGAATACCATTTGTGAAAGAAGTAAAAAATCACAGAAAGCGCCTGCAGTCTCATCCAAACGAAGCTGTTCAACCTTTACTTAACGACGCGTTCCACAGGAGATAGAAGCGAAAGTGGCCCAGTAACCTAATAAGTTAGTGACAATCATGTAAAAAATAATTAATAGTTATTACATATTAGTGATAGTAGAAATAGCACCGCTAGGTGTAATTCTCTTCATGACAATATCTACATCATACAATTAGCTTATAGAAATGTACAAGTATTTCTGATTGCTAATAAATGTGTGTTAAAAAAAAATGTAAAAATTCTACATTTACGGTGGAACTGAACACAGAATAAGCCGAAATTTAAGATATTTTTAACTTGTGATAAGCAATAATTTATCACGAAATTTCTTTTTTGGAAGGTCGTTAATAACTAAGACAGATGTAGCGGTCCAGAATTCAGTGTGAGACAACCTTATGATTAAGATAATTATATGGCTACAAATCTCAGGAAACTACTATAATAGTTTGTTTTCGGAAATTTGTCACACTTATAAGCATTTTTTATAAATCAGTAAATCAATACAATGTTCATCAATAATGTCACTTGTTCTACAATTGTGCAACCTTAGATGTTTACTCTTGGTTAACCGGATCAATAAAAATTGTATAACAACACTTCTGAAAAAGAGTGAAGGGTGAGAAATTATTTTTAATAAATATAAATACATATAAGGTAAATTATACAATAAACTGAGTAACTTATTCTTACCAATATATACTCAAAAAATATAATTTAAAATGACAATAAAACATTAGAATATCCAGTCTAAATTTATTTACAATTTGCCTCTAAACGTTAGTAAAGGTGGCAAATTCAATTAAAGTAGGGGCGGCGTTCACGTAACTCCAAAAATAGGTAGCAACTTGCGCATTTAACTCTCACATATATTAATTTTAGCATAATTTTCTATGAGCTACCATGTGGACATATTTTATAACTTTTGAGTTATTCATTATCATTACGTTAGGAAAAAAGTGGGTAAGTGACTAAGGTGACCAACAACTATTCTGAACAAAAAATCAGGACACCCTTACCAACCCACACAGTGGGGGTATACTGGAACATCAAACACTCATGTTAAAAAATTTAGTAAATATTCAAAAAAAAATGTATGTCAATATACTTTTCATTTCCCTTCCACATAAGTAGTAGCAGGTATTTTTTTGGCACACATAAAAAAATATATACAGGGTGTGGCATCTGTCTGTATTTGGTGGATAATGGCTCGGATATTGAAAATAAATAAAAATTGTTTATATAGAAGTTGTTCATGTTTTCTATTACGTGTTTCGTTCATGTTAAGCGCAACCAAATTTTCGTATTTTAAATGGAACACCCTGTATATTATTGCATATTCTGATTCTTAGTTCCATTTTAGATCAACTTTATGTATCACATGTAAGGTCTAAAGTCGACTGTTTCCGAGTAATTCGACTTTCTTTGTACAAATTGACGTCTGTTGCAGTCTTAGAAAACCGAATATCTCAGAAAATGTGTCACTTAGAGAGGTGCGGTTTGAACCATCAGATTAAGCATGAATTGGCCAAACTTTTCCATCTGTGGAAAGTGGTACCGAATACAAAATAGAGGGCGCCGAATTTAACATACCTAACTCATTTTTTTTAAATAGAACCATAACATTTTTGATGCATTTTTTAATTCATATTTAAATTCTCTATCAAACATCCATTACATTCCCTATACCTAACTATAACCGTTTTATTTTTATTTTCAGTTTTAGTATTATTTTAACAATTTTTCCTGTATAGGACGTGGTAGAGGTTTAAACAAATGAAAAACACATGAAAGTAACTGTCAGTGTTCAATACCTTATTAAGGTTTTAATTGGCATATCAAATTTTTTTTCAAAATGAATTTATATACAGAAGTAATGGTAGACATGATTTTTATCTTTGGCGAATGCCAAAAAAATTTTCTATTGGCATCAAGAATTTATAAAGAAAGATTCCCAGATAGAAGGCACCCACAAGACAAAAATTTTCAGCGGACATTAGAAATATTTGTTTCACTTGTTTACACAGCTCGTAAACGAGATAAAGCAGTGACAAATAAAGAAAATGAATATACGTTGTTGGCTACAGTTATTGATGACTCACAAGTTAGTCAACGGACATTAAATTCTTATTTGGGAATTTCTTCTAGATCAGTTGGTCGAATGTTAAATACAAACCATTTCCATTCATATAAAGTGCATCTACATCAGGAACTACTCAGTCGATTATGAGGCACGTGCAAATTTCTGTCAGTTGCTGATGAATAAGCTACGAGCGGAACCCCAATTTTACAATTTCGTTTTATGGACAGATGAATCTACGTTTCATAATAATGGGTTAGTTAATGGACATAGTTATCATTATTATTCCGATACAAATCCGCACACTGTTATGGAATGTCATAGACAAAATAAGTGGTCTATTAATGTTTGGGGTGGGATAACTGGTACTCAGATTATGGGCCCACATTTCTTTAATGGGACTCTGAGTGGTCAAATTTTTCACAATTTCTTGAATACCACATTAAATAAGACAAAATATGTGGCTGCAACTGGATGGCCACCTGCATACTTCAGTATTATTGCGAAAAAATTATTAGACGAACGATTCCATGAACGATGGATAGGAAGAGGAGATCGATTGCTTGGCTGCCAAGATCGCTAAATTTAAATCCCTTAGATTTTTTTCTATGAGGTTATGTGAAAAATCTGGTGTATCAGGATTACGCCAGAAATGTTAGCGCGTGTACAAATTGCTTTTCGCGAGCGAATTCGCTTATGTTTACAAAACGAAGGAGCCCACATCGAACAGATACCTTGAACCTTTCATTAGTATAACTTTGTATATTTTTTTAAAACCTTAATCCTAGTTTTGAAAAATTTTCAGAGACTAAATATTTTCCATTTGTTTAAACGCCTACCGCGTCGTACACAGCAAATATTTTTAAAATAATATTAAAACTTAAAATAACAATAAAATGGTTAAAGTTAGGTATAGTGAATGTAATGGATGTTTGATAGACAATTTAAAAACGAATTAAAAAATGTATACAAAATGTTAGGGTTCTATTTAAAAAAACGGAGTTACATATGTTTGAAAATTTAAAATTCGGCGTCCTCTATCTGGTACCCCCTATCTTCGGTACTATCTTCCACAGATGGAAAAGTTTGACCAATTCATGCTTAATCTGATTGTTCAAACCGCACCTCTCTAAGTTACACATTTCCTGAGATATTCGATTTTTTTAAAGACTGCAACAGACGTCAATTTTAAAAAATCGAATTAGTCGGAAACGGTCCATTTTAGACCTTACATGTGATACGTAAAGTTGATCTAAAATGAAACGAAGAATCAGAATATGCCATAATATACAGGGTGTTCCATTTAAAATAAAAAAGTTTGGTTGCGCCTTGCACAAAACATCCTGTATACTCAAAAACATTTTTACGTGATAGAAAACTTGACTATGAACATCTTTCATATAAGCCATTATCCACCAAATACAGACAGTTCCACACCCTGCATAAGGATCATTTTTACAGGAGTTTATTTTTACATATTCAGCTACAATATTATACAACCTACACGTTATCACTATAACTACTAATGATAATTCAATATCAATCATTTTTACAGTTAATAATAATAATAATATTGCCTTTATTTGAACCTTCCAAGTTATGTATATATGTATGTATATATATATATATATATATATATATATATATATATATATATATATATATATATATATATAACTTGGAAGGTTCAAACATTTAGTCACAGAAAACGAGAGAACCAGTAACTTCTACGATAATAACATCTAATGGCTTACAATACTTTTACGTAGCACTTCCTTAAATAATGGCAATTTTAGTTGTTTAATATTTGCATGACAAACCTTTCTTGCATAATTCATTCTTGTGATTAGGGATAGTTATTAAATCTTTCCATCGAATATTAATGTTGTGTACATCAGTGATTTTAAAATATAGATATGGCGGTGATTTAAATAAAATTATTTTATTGTACACAATACAGCCGAGCGGAGAAGCCCTGTTTGTTCCATGTTAGGCCATGGAATTTGTTCTAATTTGCATGACACATGCTGATTGTTTTTTTTTTATGCCATAAATTAATCGTACACAAGAATTTTGCACAACTTCTGGCATTTAGTCAGCAAAAGCCATAAACGGCACTACAAAACGAAAAGAGCGACAATACTAATAATCTGCATAGTATTACATTTGACCCTTCCACAGTTGCCAATTTACTTTTATTTGCACCAAATGGAGCATTTCCATAACAAATCACAATTTGCTGCTTGGTAGATTTGTGGGAAATTGCAGTCTTGTGTTTTGCTGTGCTGGTATGTTTTTCAATATCAATAACTCCACCGTTGGTAATAGAAAACGCTGAATCACATGTCCCACATTTTAGCATGCTGCCGTCTCATAATTTTCTTAAGAATGGAAACCGATTTTGCAGTTGGCTCATTGAATTGGCATTGTCGTTTTTCTTTCTTACATTTACCGATGGTGTCAACGGGAACTGAAAATTTTAAAGTACAGTTGTACATAGTTATTTAGGGTAAATTCCCTGTCCCACAATTGAGCAAGAAGCTATAAATTAAAATTTATTTTAATCTTGGGATGTATGCGCAATTAATAATAATTTTACTTACATTTATCATTAATTTATTATTTTAGGTACAGCGGCACAAGTAGACTGTGTTAGTTTGTATACTAAAATACCAACTGCTGTCACTGCTGAAATCGTGCACTTTACGTAATGGCACGTAACCCCATTCTAGTGTTATTTTCAAACAAAAACCCTCAGTCTCTTGTCAAATAGTGGCAGCAACATGCGGATAATAGCGATAGGTAAGTGGCACTCGAAGTCGTAACGATCCCTTAACGTAAATGAATGATCATATCCTCTCTTGTGTATGCTATAAGGTCAGGTACATTTATAGTTTGAGGAACGTATCAACGAAAAATGAGAGGAATATACGTATACCCGTCGTTAAAAAGACAGATCGATATAAGGCGTGTATTAAAGCGCTTTACACATAGACACCTACAGCCGAGGAGTATTTTAAAAATCAAGGCAATTAGGACAGTAGTTCAGAAAATCAGGACACCTTTATTTTATCAGGGGATACACCAAAGAGTCAGAATATGTCCTGACAAAATCAGGACAGTTGGTCACCTTACAATTAACAGTTATTATTCAATTAAAGATACTTGGAGAAGGAAAGTTTGGCAGGTATGACTGGCGTAATATTATTTTCTTTTGTTACAGGCGTGATACTTAAACATCAGTAAAGTATATGGTACCGATCTGGGTCAGTGGTAAGTATGTAATTTTTACCTAACATCCAAAACGCCAGCTGTTAAAACTCAATAAAACGAAAAATCTTCATAACAAAATTGATCAAATTCTATATTACAATCTGGGAACAGTTTTATACTTTTGGTACATTTTTATTTTTAATTTAAATTTGTATTCATAGTATAAACCAATCCTTACATAAAAGTTTAACCACATCCTAAGAATGCATTTGATTATTGTGAATTTTTAAATTACGGAAAAATTACCGGATATCAGTAATTAATAATATAAAGTGACTTGGATGGCTTCACATTTTTGGTAAACGTCCGTCATTATTTCTTGGTATATCGCCATATCAAATAACGCAGGTAAATTAAATTTTCATTAATATTATTTACAATATTGCTTGTAGGGTTCTTTTCTTGCCTCTCTCTCATTTACTGCATCTTTATTTTTCGCCTTTTGTTAACTACAATAGATTCATTAAATCAAGTTATCTTACGCTGTACATAACGAAGCCAAGGACAACGGCCATTTTGATACATTTCAACTCTAATCTTTTGCGACAAGTGATTCCTTTTGCGTTATGAAGAGTATTGTTATTTTTTTTGTGCTTTACGCCGCCGTGAAATTAACTTGTACAATCTTTTCATATTCAATCTGCTTAATTGCTTTACAACTAAATTTTCACAAGAGCTCTGTGGCTATTGATATTACTTTTTGTAAATTATGCATATCTGTTTTAGCACAAAAAGGAACACACGATACTAAATTTCCAACACTGTATAAAGTTTAATTTTACCGTTTCACTAAGAGTGTTGTAAACACGTATCCATAGTTCAATTAAACATATACATGGGGTTTATTAAAAGACGAGTGCTATCAATTGTGTTGTTGATAAATATATGTACTATTTAAGGATGAAGCTATATTTCTGTTCGATAATACGTTTAACTTATTTAAGGCACATACTACTTTCAAGTATTTTATTCACAAATCATTTGAGTTACAATAAATAGTTATGTTGGGGTAAAAACTACTGGGGTACGAACCCCAGGTCGGTTCTGGAATTCTCTCTTTACTAGAGTAGCTAACCTTCAATATTTTCAAAGAGAGTGACGCCTCCGAGTTTCGAGGTAAGTTATCGGGAAATGGCTCCTCCCCCCGAGTTGAGCTAGCAGCGAAATCGGCGATTCTGTCAATCCAGGTATAATCTTGCAGTTTCACTGTAACAAAGTGGCACCAAACCAAGTTAACTTATTCATTCTTTTACTTCACCTTGGGAAGTGATCTTTAGCATTACTTTTAGCTATTCAGTTAACTTTTGATGTTTTCCATTTTATTAGAAACTGTTTAGCAAAAAGATACACCAGTAAGGTATTGTTTTTTTTCTTCTCTTTTCCCGTTCTTTTTGAATTACAAGTAGAAGGTGTTGTTGATAATGGTTTTCTTTTGCATGTACATTTTATGTTTTGTATGGTATTAAGGGTATTACAAAACTCGCATCAATTATATCTGGGTGTTTATTTATATTTTCAATATTAAGCAGTGCGTTTTGTTTGTTATTATTTTATTGTACCTATACATTTTTTTTTAAATTTCACAATGGTTTCTTTATTTTCCAACCAATATGGACATTAATCTATTACATTTGGGTGAACTTGAACACGAGTTAGAAATTCGTAGGGGCACGTTATCTCATACAATTAACGACAGTCGAGCAATTTTACGGTAGCTTTTAAAAGGTGAAAAATCCGATGACTTCGTCCCTCCATCTTATCCATTTTCTGAAAGTGATGATTTAACTGCAGTTTCCAACTTAATTATTAAATTCACGTCGAAAATTGAGTCATTTGAAGATGTTACGGGGAGACGTGTATTTAAGTATTCTCGCTACTTTAATTCACACTGACCACTGTTTACATCGAACACGCACGTTTTGTGATATATCTTCAGACGAACTTGCACGCCCTAAAGAGTTACAAAATTCTCTTCGTGAACAGTTACATCTCAAAGGCTTCAAGTTCAATGAAAGTTTTAAAATATCTACAATGGACATACCTCATCCTAATACATCAAGCCCAATGAAATCGCAGCCATCGAAGCTTTCTGTTAATGCTACACCAGTTTTTACATGGGGCTTAAATTTACCGGGGATGGATCAGGAGTTACTCATTTCTCGATTCTGTCGAACGTATGGCTAGAACTCGAGAGCTAGATAAGGTAACTTTGTTCCAAATTGATTACGATCTATTTGGTGGTCAAGCACGAATGTGGTACAATATTAATTCTTCTCGTGTCAACAATCGGGATAAATTAACTGAATACCTACGGCAAACGTTTTTATCTCCTCACTACGATGATGACCTCTTACATGAAATTAAATCTAGAATCCAAGGACCTTCCGAAAAGATTGAAATTTATTTGTCCTTAATGCAGAGTGGGTTTGCCAGACTTAGTAGACTTCCTTCTGAATCTTTCCTACAACCGTACAAAGTTTGTTACAGAAATGTAAAAAGTACGATGTGGTAAAATACGACATTAGTCGTGTAAGTGCTCTTCGAATTCAATCCTCTATGCCTCTTCTAGAACCAGAATTTGCTTGTCAATCTCCGCGTAGAACATTCAATCGTGCACCTGTTCACGAGGGTAGTACTTTGCCTTTTTGTAATTGCCAGCGTCTGGGTTATTTTAGTAATTCTGCTCCGGAACCAAAACAACTGGTCTGTTATCGCTGTGGTCAACGAGGTTTCACTACACGAAATTGCGCCAATTGTTTGGGAAACGGGAATCGGGGAACTTGTTAAATCACCGCGTGTCTCCTATTTAATCAAAAGCGATACTCGCGTCATCATTGCACATTAAAACCACCTTAACATTTTCTTCAATCTAGTTAAAGTTACACTCACATTTCGGCTGTGACCGATTACTTTAGGAAGTTTGTTTTGCTCTTTCCCATTCGCACTTCCAATACTAAAACCCTTTGTCCAAGAATCTGTTTTTCTGATGTTCGGGGTTCCGTAATTCCTTATTTTCGACAACAGAATTAAACTATGAAGTTGTTTGTTCACGAATCTCTGCGAACAATACCGAGTCAAGATTATTTTTATTTCACTGTATAATCAACGTGCTGATCTGGGTGAATAGGGTAGTAAAACAACTCTTTTCGACTTACATCAAAGACAACATCGTTTGTGGGACGTTAATCTTCAAGCTATCGCATGTGCAATTCGCACTTCTAAACATGAAACCACCGTACTTACTCCTTACCAAGTCAACTTCGGTAAAGAATATCGTATTCGAGGTGACAGTTTTGATTTTGACGTGAATATCGATCCCTCAGATCCCATATTGTCTGTGGAAATGGGTAGAGATAATCTTCAGGAATCGCGTACTTGTATGGATGAAAAGCTTAAATCAGCTCATGAGCAAGTCAAACATTATTATAACTTACTACGTCATGTCACCTACACCGTAGGACTGATGGTTTGGCGCCAGAACCAATATTTATCCGATGATTCAAAAGAATTCTCTGCTAAATTTGCGCTACGATATTTAGGACCCTTTCGAATTAAACGAAAGCAAGGGTATTTGTGTTATGCCCTAGAGGATGAAATGGGAAAGTCTGTGAGAACTAAGCATGTACAACATTTACAGTCATTCATTGAACTGGAGGACTATGGTTAATTTTTAAAACTATTTGAGGGTTTCTTTCATGATAATCTGGACTCCTACTTTCTAGAACATCGAGCATCTGAGATTTTCCATTCTAACTTCTATTCTTTTCGGGTGGGTTTCATGGCACGACTATTCCTGTGTACTATGTTTGTCACATCTTTTGCTGCAGTTGATCGTAGCAAGTTTCTATTTTTCATTTAAGTTTTTATTCATAGTGTGCGATACCGTCCGTTTATCACTGGCACTTGCCTTTCAATTTTGTTTCAAGCATCAACTCGAACCGTTCTTAGATATCATTGCAAATATATCAGTTTGATTATTCTGAATTTTTAAATTACGGAAGCTGGATTTAGTCGCGATGGAATTTTGAACATGCATAATATGAATTACTGGAGCGATGAAAACACTCACCATAAAGTAATACGAAATCACCAGTACTTTATTAGAGAATGTCCCATGGGATACTATTAAAAGAATGTACTACACGCATGACGGCACGCCAGTTCACTATTCTCAAAGGGCAAGAGAGTTTTTGCAAAGAAGATTTGGAAATAGGCGGATCGGTCGTGGGGGCCATCTCGTAGTCCCTATCTTAATCCTTTCGATTTTTCATTTTGGGGTTTATGAAAAATAAAGTGTGTCCCGAAGAAATAAAAAGTGAAGTGCAATTATGGAACAGAATTGTGGAGTCTGCTCATAGATTTCGTAATAATCCAATCATATTTCAAAGATGCCGTTAGTCATTAACAGGAAAATTGGAAATGTGTATTCAAGAATTTGAACACCTTCTGTAGAGCCTTTTAATATTTTTTGAAATGTTTCTTTTAAAATTTAATAAAAACCTTTTCAATTTAAGAAAAAAAACTTCAACAGCCTATAACTTGAAAACAAAACGCGATCGGACATTAGTGAATAGGAACTTTTCTTATTATTTGTTGGTCCTCTATCGCGTGGTGCTACGCATTGTAGTTTATTCTAGGTCATATATATATATATATATATATATATATATATATATATATATATATATATATATATATATATTACAGGTATAAAATTTGAAATAGATTATATATACAATCAGGAAAACAGCAGGTTTAAGGAACAGTGCGTCAAATAGAAAACTCAATTAGAACTTCCTAATTAACCACAAACAACATGAAATATATAAAGAATAAAGGTAAAATTACATATGTCCAAAATTTCCTACGTTATGACTTTTTAATTATACGAGAAAAAATAATTAAATAACGTGTTTTCGTTTGTATTGGGATGCGTACCGCACATCACATTTTATTAACGTGGTATGGTAATAAATGGTTTTAGAATGTTAAACCAAGAAGAAGCACACATTTTAGACGTGGTGCTTAATACAATGACAAATGTTATGTAATTTAGAAAGAGATTACATTCTAAATTATTTCAGAAAGATAATTGTAGTTACTAGAAAACTGCTATAGAAACAGTAGGGAAGTTATTAAGTACTGCAATTAATTTGATATATTGATGTTATATTATTGTTGAAACACAAAATGTATACTAATTGCTCCTGTATTTTTTACACTTCTTCCCTAATTGAGGTTGCGTGCAGGTTGATTAATCATAAGTCTTCATTACCGTTGTAACGGTTTAAAAAGTACAATATTCAATAGTATACCGTACACAATACATTAATTGTTCCCGCACCCGCTCATATTTAATGAATAAGGTTTAAGAATTTTTTGGAAAGATGGAAACGTACCTTAAATTTTAGTAGTATCTTTGATGTTTTTAAATCGTGTACTTTAATATAAATTCATCAAACTTTATATGTTTCGATAGCAATTGTAGGTTATCGCCGTTAGTACAGAATGAAACTGTCAATATTAATTAAAGTGTTAGAAATTTATAAAATATGAAAACGTAAAGAATAAGCCTGATATAACAATTAGTACTGTTGCGTGTCATTTCATTTCAGCAACGAGAAATAATTAGAACATAACTTGAAAATGACATTAAAGGGCTACCTCTGCGAACGAAGGTTAATAATGAAAATGCTGCAACCAACGATATGTATTCATTTTTTGCAATTATGAGCTTAAATCGCGAAAGTTTTTATGAAAATTTAATAATAAAACGTTATTTATTAGTAAACCAATTTGTCTTTATACTTTTGGTCACTGAATTCTTTTTTTCGTTAACTTGAAAGTAATATTCCTCCCTTTGGTTATTGTAGTCAATATTAGTTACTACACGCAGAGCAAAATGTAGTTATGAAAGTTGACGTAAACTATTCGTTTATGCCTGATATAGTTGTCGTATGTTGCGTTAGACAAACAATTTCAAATCTTGATTTGGAAATGAAATTAAGGTGGATAGTTCTTAACAAATGAACTACATACATTGGATTCTGTATTATAAGTGTCTTGTAACTGTGGTTTTATATTAGTTGGGTTGATGGGCCTATTTCAACAGTTTTTGCTTTTTAGGCGCGACGTTTGGGAAGCGGACTCTGCTTCCGTCATCAGGCTTAGTCCTGAGAAGGACTGTTTTCGCACTTGAGTCGAATTCATATTTCATGATTTTTTCCCAGCACTTAACTACTCTCAGATTCGAACTTGGTACCTTTCACTTACTACTCTGACACCTTTACCGCTGAGCCACTGAGTAATCCAGTATATATTCTGTTAGTGCGATGTATGTGGCTTTTTGAGTTACAGACGAGTTGTGTTCTCGTCCTTTGCCACTATCTGCATGTTAACGGCCTTACAGGTCAAAGGTTTAACCTTGGTGTAATAATCAAAGAATGTGGTAAACGGGTGTTCTCAAGCAATAGTAAATTTGTTATGCTGGTTTCTAATTAAAAATCAAATGTGGTATAAATTTCAAAAAATGAACCAATAAAGACCCACCCTAATTTGTTTGACCCTGGAGCTAAATACTTAATATCGATTTTAAGAATGTAAAGCAGAATTGAAAATTTCTTGGACCCGAATCTTATTTCAAGATGCTGAACGCATGTCAATGCTGAGACAATTTCAAGGTGTTAAAACCAGTTTCAATGCCCAATACAGACGAACCCAACACCAGTATTTATAGTTAAGTGTCAAGACTGTCTCGTTATCCGACCGTTTTGTCAAAACTTCATAAGGCTATCTTATGTATCAAGACGATTTTATTATTGACTATAAGGTGAGGTCGGGTAACTGGACCATGAATTTACATTTTTGTGTTTGCAATGTGCCTAACGTTGTAACTTTTCTACTACTACTAATACAGTATTAAATTCTTTTTTGCTGTTCTTTATATACCCAACTTTACTGTTGTAAATACTTAGTAATGTTGTTTCAACAATTTCTGAAGTATTCTGACTTTTTCAAAAACATATCAGTAGACCCAGTTACCCAACTAAAATGGGGAACTAAAACCATCCTATCTATTTTTCATAAGATTTAATACTGTTGAATCTATGGTAACTGAATCATTCTAAGAAAACCTATTTTACTTGCAGAAATTTTTGCTATATTTGACTGAATTTTTTAAAAAACTTTTATTGTAGTTGTAAGAAAACTTCGAGCTACATTTTAGCTTTCTTTGTAGAAGTAAGTGTTTTTAAACAAACAATGGATTGCCAGACGTAATTATTTTATTTTAAACAAGTTCAAGCTAAGGAGAAGTAACATTAAATGTGTAATGACCCCTCCGTACCGGTGGAGAAGACAATATTTTTTTAATATTGCTTAATTTAATAGTGGCTTCGTCTTTAACATTCGGAAAATGTGGTGGTTCGTGTTCTTCTAGAGGAAGTTAACGATAGCTTCATTTTTAGTAGAAGTAGTCAATTGACCAGCACAATACATTACACTTTTCTTTCCCTGGAAGTGGACAAGCTACATCAGTCACTTCTTCAAAAAACGAACTCTTATCGACTTCTTCATCGTCCCAATATGACTTGAATTCAGATTATACATGGCGTCGCTTTCACTGTAACTTGTATCATTTAGCTTGTGCTTGTTTTGAATATATTTTGGCATTTTTATCTTCTTGTGCTTCTCTCTTTTTTTGCTTCGCCATAGTGTTTGCTGCTTTTTGTTCTTTCGGTAAGTTTAAATATGTATGTGTTGCAATAATCTGCGCTTCGGTAGCAATTCTTCTCCTTTTTTGCGGTACAGGCTCATCTTTTTAGAACCCGTTTTGTGGTTTCTTGCTACCATAAAGGTTGTGATGTTGTAAGTGAGAGTGCAGTGGGTGATGCTTGTACTGTTGAATTTATTGTTGGATAAAAAACTCTTGTGGTGGTAAATTTAAAGGTTTTGCCAAATCCTGCTGATCATATTTTTTCACATCAGCTGGTTGAAAAATTCCTCGCTTAATTTTCATTTTGTTTGGCCTTGCTTTTTCGACATCATATATTTCAGTTGTTTCAAAACCTTTTTTAGGTTAGATTTGTGGATGTTATGATAGACATTATTCAACAATTCAACAAACTCAACCTTTGGTATTTTCTTTCTTGGATTTTTTCTTTGCCATGTACACAGTTTTGCGTCCCAGTCATCTTTCAAGCCTTTGAAAACGGGCACATCAAGTGGATGAAGGATATCTTGGCTTCTTCAATCAATTCTATTGAAATATGGCTTGCCATGGCCATCGTAAAACCAATCAGGAACAAAACCAATTGTAAAAAAACCTTTGCATTCATCCAGCCTGTTTCACAAGCGGTAATAGCAGTTTGGCGATTGTCGGTCGGGTTGAGTCTAGAAGACATTTTCCTTTAGATACACACAGCAAAGGGAGCCTCTGCCCATTTGCTGAAGAACATATTAGTACTGTTGTGTTTTCTCTTCCACTTATCGTTGGAGTACTTTTCTCGCCAACAGCGCCAACAATTTGAGTTTATAAAGGGTCGTAGCAAAATGAGGTTTCATCGCAGTTATAAATCAGTTCAGGTTTGTTGAACAACCCCAAGATCAGTGTGGTTTTTTTAGTAACAAACGATTTCGCTTGCAAAAGTTTAAAAACCATTCTGTTCTAGGTCTGTCATTTTTAAACCTTGTTGTAATTTGGTTTCTTTTAATAAAGATTTGAACAAAGTCCAAAATTTCCTCTGCATTCATTACAAACCCCCAATTCTCCAAAACTTGTAGACAATTTGCTAGACTACTCTCTTGTTCTGTAGTTAAAGCAATGCGTCCTCCTCCCGTACATCCTAAAACTAGTAAATGGTTCAATTAAATGTGCTTCAATTTTTTTATTTTAAATGTTATAATAATAATACAGAATTAGTAACTCGGTACGACCTCGAAGTCAAACAACTTTTCAGAAAGCTTGAAATATCAATGAACAAGCTAGCACTAGAGCAGAACCACCTAACCTTCCTCTGCAAATCCCGTGATAACAACCTAATACCCACCGGGCTCAACATCAAAACTCCGATACACAGCCGGAAAATATCACTAATCGCAAAGAGAGCTAGCGAAGCGTTAGTCAAAGAACTAATCAGACATCACCGTTTCAGAAAGTACCAGCTCGAATACCAATCCAACGAGATTAGAGAAACCATTAGGAATCGAGTGAACGAACAAGACTTTGATAGGATAAATACGGCTACCAGAAGTAAATATCGAAGACCGAGGCAGTGCACAAGGGAATTCAGCAGAAGGAACTCTCAAAAGCTAATGAAGGACAAGAAAGAACCAAACAACATCAATCGAAAAACACTGTCATGAACATCTCTAAACGACAGTTGAACGAAAACGAAATCCAGGTTCTGGACAAAGGCTACTATGTGATAACACCGAGGTATATTCCGAAAGTAGATTTAATAACCGCAGTCGAAGAAACAGCTATGAAATTAGATCCTGAAGAAGCCGAATAATACAGAAGTAAGGTTAGATCAGACCTAGATTCATCTAGACGAACTATACCTAACCTCTCTAACCTAGAAAGGAGAGCGGTCATTTCCCTTAAGAATCACCCAACGATCAAAATTCTCCCGGCTGTTAAAGGAAACGCGACTGTGGTAATGGATATGGACACTTACAACAGTAAGATCCAAGAACTACTAGACAAAGGCGAGTACAAACAAATACCAAAAGACCCCAGACCATAGGGGCCTACCAAAGATTAAAGTTAAGCAAGGAATTCCTTTGAGACTAATTGTGAGCTCGAGAAATTCACCCTGTCACCCATTAGCACACTATCTGCTAGGAATCATCACACCCTTATCGGGAAAATCCAAGTCTATGGTAAAGAATACGCAGCACTTCGTGGAAACCATCAGAAACTTCCAACCAAACTACGAAGAAATACTGGTAAGCTTTGACATTGTGAGTCTATTCACAAATGTATCTACCGATAAGGCACTAACTATTATAAGGGACAACATGAAAAGGATGAAACGTTAGACGAACGCATGCAACTCTCGGTAAACACAGTAATGGAACTTCTGACAATATGCATTAGAACTACATATTTCCAGGTGGAAGACAAATTCTACCAACAAGAGTTTGGGATGGCAATGGGTTCCCCACTATCACCCATAGTGACCAATATATATATATATATATATATATATATATATATATATTGGAAGACTTTGAAGACCAAGTGATATCCGAATTCACAGAGAAACCAAGGATGTGGCTTAGATACGTGGACGATACTTTCGTAGTCCGGCAACACGGCAAGCATAAGCTAGATGAATTCTTACATCATCTAAATAGCCGCGCACCCTCCATAAAATTCACAATGGCATTGGAGTCGGAACAAAAACTGCTATTCCTGGATGTACTTGTACACAGGGATTACAGCACTTTCATGACAAGTGTATACAGGAAACCTACCCATACGGGGAGGTATCTACACTACAACTCCGATCACCACAAAAGCGTGAAGTTAGTCGTGGCAAAGTGCTTGTACCATACAGCAAAGACAATATGCTCAAAACAAGAGGACCTGAACAAAGAAAAAGAAAATATCCCTAGAACACTCAAAGAAAATGGCTACCCCGAAAAAGAAGAACCTAAATATACAGCGATAATACCATATATACAAGGTACCTCAGACAAAATACGAAGGATAGGCAGCAAATACAAGATACTCACTGCCTTCAAATCGACCAGAACGCTCGGGGGAATACTAACCAAAACCAAACCATACAATGAAGATCAGAATTCCAAGAATTGTGTATACAACCTACCATGCGAATGCGGCAGAGCATACATAGAAAAGAGCAGTAGATCACTCAAAGTGAGAACGCAGGAACATAAGAGCAACGTCCGCAAGGGCGAAACAGAAAGATCAAGAATCGCCGAACATGTCTGGAAACAAAGACAGCCGCATCCAATGGGATAACATACAGATAGTGTCAAAATGAAACATTGAGAAACAATTATATATAACATATGTGGAAATAGCTATCATCTCTATAATAGAAACCACAGTTAAAACACTTACAATACAGAAAATATAAACTGTTGTCTGAAATATATACCCATATATAAATGTTTGAGCAAAGTAACAAGTTCATAATTAGAATGGGATGGTCCGGTTACCCCGTGGGGCCACTTTCCCGACCTTCCCTTACATTGGGGCTTATAGAAGAGTATAGCTTTAATAAAGTACAACCGAATTTCTTCGATGTCATGCTGCCAGTAAACCATGTCTACCATCAGCTTTATAAACGCACCTAGCGCTCTCCAAGGTGATTTTTTAATGGTTGATATGTATAAGTGATCAAGATTTGAGGCCTATCTACTTGTGCATGATTTGTATGATTGGAAGTTATTAGGTTGTTTCATAAAAAAATACATAAAAATGAGGAACCATTTCAAACATCGTATGAATCATTTCAACAACCATTAAAGCTGGTCCAGTAGCTCAATCCTGCATTTTTCGATTCTAGCTCTGGATTAGTCTAATGTAGGCACTGCCCAATTCACTCCACAGGCATACACCCAGCGCTGATAATAAACTGGTGGTTTTGTATAAGTTTATCAGGTTTAATGTCGTTGTGAAGTATGGACTTCAAACTATCCTAAAACCGACTTTTCCATTAGATATATCGAGTAGAGGAAACCGGGGTTAGTTGTTACAGGGGTTGGTTGTTACAAGGGGTTTAGCATCTCTATGGTAGATTACAGTACCATTCGAATTTTCGTATTTATTCAGTGTGAAAACTCCACACTGTGGTTGTAGTGTAGGCGCCATCGGTTGACAGGCGCATGCGTAAATGTGCTTTTGTCGTTTTTCACAGACTTTGCCAATTTTGTTTAGTTTAACATTTTGTTTTATTAGGGCCGTTTGTGAACCGCAACGTTTGTGTGTTTTTGAATGGTGAATGTATAGAGTATATTTTCTGACGCTATCCATTGTCTATGAATTAAAGTTACTTTGGTTAGTTTCAATAAAATACATTAATGGGAACACAGCGTTTATAATGTTTCGAATAACATACATACAACCATATAAATACTGGTCCGTGCTTCAATCGCATATTTCTGATTCTAAGTTTTGCGATAAGAATGAAAGATGGAAGTAACAAATTTACACAAGTATTTAAATTGGTTATTTTTGTGTAAGTTTATCAGTTTATGCTAATGTTGGTTTGCTTCAAATTGCCTGAAACACTGAACTTGAACTTACTCAGATATTAGAGAGTTCGAAATTATTTTAAGTGGTTTTACTAAAGAAGTTTAGATCTAGGTAGAATTCGTACATAATATTAAAATGCGTTAATACTGGCAAGATAACAAAATCTTAACTGTGGTAAATGTTTGAAGGTCAACTCCATCAGTGCGAACCTAGGCTGCAAGTCCAGTAAACTCGTTTTAATAGTAAAATGTAAGATTTTTAACATTTTGTTTACTTTAACATATGGTTCGAATTCAAGACTTAACTGATGAAACGGTTCCCAAGTTTGAACCAGACGAATTATAGCAGAAAAGTTTAAACATTGGTCTGTATCATTGAGACGAGAAATTTCACTGTATTCAGTATAAGTGCAGTAAACGCAATCTCATGTTTATCTTTTCTAAAATTTATTAAATCATTTTCTGGCAAATCGATCACAATTGGCTCAGCGAACAAGTAAGGTTGGATCAACAGAGACGATTTCTGTATCTTTCTGGAGCATTTTGTAAAACATGCACAACCTTCCAAGGAAAGATCAGTTCTTCTTGTGTTGGATAACCACGATTCACATTTGTCACTTAAGGGAGTTGATTTTTGTAAAAATAATGAGGTGGTTGTTCTATCATTGCCCTCTCACTGTTCACATAAGTTACAACCTCTGATAGATGTGTTTTTGGACCATTCAATAAATATGCCAACAGCAAACGCGACTAGTGGATGTGCAGTAATCCGGGAAAGACAAAGTCAAATTACGATATTCCGGGGATAGTGAGGGATGCTTTCCCTTTGGCTACGACCCTAACTAACATTCAGTCAGGTTTTTAAGGCAAGTAAGATTTTCCTTTTAATCGGGAGATTCTTACCGATGATGAATTTCTAACTTCGGCGGTCACTTAACGACAATATTCATCACCTGTCATTGACAAAATGCAAGATACATAGACACAAAATGACAATGGTTTACAAGAAGCCCATAATAATTTACAAGATATTTTAACAGACACCCCAAACAAAGACGAACTTGCAGTTGAAGAAGAGAAACGTGCAGCATAGCTACGGCAGTCAGCTCTAAAGGCTAAAGAAAACTTATTTGGTAATGCCAATAAGAAAAAGCCTAAGAATAAAAAACAAGCCAAAAAAATGGAACAGCGAGCCCAATCAAACTCACTTCCGGGCGAAACGTGGATCAAGTGTACAGATGCGCGCAATGCGCTCATGAACAGTGCACCGACAACGATACATTTTTCATATGCCAAAACTGCGATTCTGATGTACAAGTAACTCCTGCCTTCTAGTTTTCAATAAATAATTATTTTTTCACTTAATTGCTTAATTTTCATGAAACTTTTCAATTGGGTTCCCCCATACATAGAAATAATATACAATTATATGAGGAGTTTAAAACAATTCTGAAGTCTAAATTGTAACAACTAACCCCAATCTCCCCTACTTACCATGAACAGAGCTGCAATTTAAAATTTTATTATAATTCGAGGTATTTTTAAATTTTTCAAATTTAAGTATGAAAATATTAAGGATGGTTGTTTTATTAAATACCTTTTTTTTAATTTAACTTGATATCTGATTGTATACGTCCTAGATGCATAAAAATGTCTGTATTACAAATCAATGTACCTTTAGGATACATGCGGGGGAGCACCCACAATGTTTTAAGAACATTGACCATGAAATCCCACATACTGGAGAAATCAGATTAACACATTGTAGCAGTTTTATTTTTTAATTAAAAACAGATCCTTCATTTTCAGGATTTTACATACTTCTCTATTTCCATTATAAATTTTGCTGGACAACATCATTACATAATGAAGTGATGTTTTACATTAGATTTGTTTATGTCATTTTTAAACAAGTTGATGACCGTATAAGTTTGTTAGATTACAACAGAAAATGTACATGTTTATTTTCTGTGATTATTAACTAGTCCTCCCACTCAACATATGTTTACTACTGTATAGTAGATTTTGTACATATTAGTGATTTATTTATACGAGCATGTTCAGTAGAGCTAAAAGAGAAATAACTAAATATGGAAAACTTTACGAAAGGTTGTTGTTCAAATTAAACTAATATTTATAATTATCAATTACACATAATCCATTCATTTATAGGATGTATTTATATAGAAATGTCTTCTTTGCTGACATTTTTTTTATAGTTAATTAGTAATCTCTGAAAAAATTAATATCATGTTTCCTGCTTAAGTTTGTTAGTACCAGTTTATAAAATTACTCGACATCGTGAACAATTTAACCTTTACTTACAAACTGTATAATTTTTTTTTCTTCAGAAACAATTTCAAACATTACAAAAACAAGCTGATTTGTTCTGGTTTATATAAAGGAAACGATTTGGAAATGCCGCTTTTAACTTTAACGATAATTGCGATTTATACTTTAACATTTCAACTAAATTAGTGGATTACTTATTACATCAATTTACTGAAAAACTAAATAGACTTTTTAAAACAAATTGTAATTCTTGAATTACGTACGTGTAACCGCTAAAAATATCATGTTTCAGAAAGCTATTATCAAAATATATTTATCATGGATTTTTTGATGTTTTACTTTATTTTTATAAGGCCAATATCTTCTTTTTAAGATTTTTAAGTAACATATAAAGTCATTAAGACGAATATGAAAAAGGCATTAACTACAAAATACCTAAAATTTCTCGTTTTCAAATATTTGTAAAATATTCCAAAAGTATTAAGGTAATAAAATAAAGAATTTAAAATAAGGAGTGACGTATTAACTTTCGTATATTTTGAACGGTTGGTAACAAGTAAATTATTTTAATCTACTGTATGCAAAAACATAAAATGGTTATATTATTCGGTCTTAAATATTCTTTTCTTAAATTCCAAGAGCTGCCTATAAAAAATAAAGCAGTAATCGTTCGTTATGTAATTAAAGTTAAAATAAAGATGAAATGATTTTTATAATAACTTTATTTGATTATACGTATAATTTTTTTAACATAGTAAGTAATCCAAAGAATTCATGTCAGCTGTTCTTAGATGCCATCTTTACATTAATATATAAAAAAGCCATGTCTAGGAAGTTTTAATTTGTCTGTTATAATTATAACCTTAATGAGTCATATAAAATATACGATTTTAGGCAAGCATTTAGTATGATCATAAATCGTAAAAGCTTTTATTTTTATTTTAATAAGTAAGAATTCACATCTATTAGTTATTGAAAGTATAATTAAACACTTTATTTCACTGCTTTTTTTGCTGGACCAGGTTCTCCGGTATTTTAATAGACTCGGTTGGAAATGATCGTAATTTTGCCAATTATTTATGTTTAATATCTTATTTGCAAACGGCCCAAATTTTTTCATTATTGAGAAAAATAATGAAACTGTAAAAATATTTTAAAAGAACTGTCTTTTTTTTCAATAAATGGATAGAAAACACATAAGAATTTTAAATACAAGACATAAAGAATCCCTGTCGACAAGGCCTGCAGGCTGATATATATTTCGAAGTTTAGTTCATAGAACATACCTACTAGTACGTAAATTTTCTTCCTTCTTTTGAATGATTTCTCCATTTACGAATTAAGTTCACTGCCACATAATAACCCTGTGAATGTTTAAAATAGTTTTCAACGAATTGTTTGAAAGAAACTGAACAATTAACGAGATGTATTATTTGAAGTTACGTAAGTTAACGTATTTATGGCAAATACACTAAATATACACGACTCTAGCAACACTGCAATATAATATTAAGAAATTGTCTTTCACTGCAATTTTCCCTTTATTTTTAAAATTATGCTTTTTTAACATTATTAATTTTTTCATGGAAGGGTTATAGGAGCTAGGAGACGCGAGGACAAAATGCTGGGTAGAGCAGTGGGATGGGAATAGTGAGTGAGTAGATGAGGGAAAGAGTGAATATAGAGTGAGTAGTGATGAGCGAGCGAGCAGTGAGCATGAGTGAGCAATGTGAGTGGTGAGCAGTGAGCGTGTGAGCGAGTGAGAAAATATGGGACGCGAACAATTCGAGTTCGTGGGATTAAATAATTAATCAAATTATTGTTATATACCTTATTTAAGTGGATGTAAGTTGTGCATTAAAAACAATGGAGGTCAATTGATATTAGTGTATAATTCAGTTGTTTCTACAAATTTAAAATAACATTTTCTCATAACTTTTATTGATGATGGTTATTTGTTAAACAAAACGTGGTAAAATGGTCAATTGTGCTACATAGTTACATTAGGCTTTACAGATTCTGTAAAAAAATTAATAAAAAATACAGGTCCGTATTTGAAAAAAAAGTTGATGATTCTCCTCAAAGACACGAAACGTCGTAGAGCTTCTTTTCGAAATAGCTAATGTTGAATCGACCCAAATTTTACTGTATCATTTTTTGATATTTTCAAAAATAAACTTATTACTAGATTGGTTCCCTAAAACTGCAACATTTTCGTCGTTTAACCTATCTCGTATCTCTTACGGTTTCAGAAATCACAATGTTGGTATCATGTAAAGGATCAGCCTGTATAAAGACCAATGTAGAAGGTTGCCAGAAGCAGATCAATTAAGTGTTGTGCAATGTGTTATAATGACCGTACTTGTGTTGTTTCTATCTATAGATCAACAGCAAGTACTCTTGGAGAATTCTTTAATCAGCTATGCTTACTTTTAAGCTAGATGACAAACAATTTCGAACACATTATAAGTGGCGATGTAAATATAAATAGCCTATCTGCGAATAATAAAGGTGTAAAATCGTTTTTCACATTCTTACAGCTTACAGGTTTTGGTATGTAATTAATGAAGTTACCAGAGTAGGTGCACTGTCGGCTATACCTCTCATAGTAATACCGATTATGTTCTTCTAAATAAATTGTGGTGAATTAATTAAAGATCACTATAATTTTGATCCTGCTTTGTCGGATCATCATGCACAATTAATGTATATTACTCCAAGGATAAAACAGGTACATAAAAAAGAAATTAAAATGTATAGAAAACTTAATGATGCTTCTTTAGTGAATTCAAAAATTTATTCTTAAGTAAATTTGTCCCCGAGTTTTCCGACAATGTGAATAGAGCTTTTAATAACTTTCATTAAACAATCTCAATCAAAAAGGTGCTGTTAATAGTGAAAAAAAATGAATTTAATAATGCTCCAAATAAATCAAAATATTTATGGAATATTATGATTAAGTCTCAAAACAAATCAAATTACAATGAAGAAAATATATAACTTAATTACGAACGCAATCTACACAAACGTAACCAGGGTGGCAAATTTATTTGAAAATTACTTTTCCAGAATATGCGTGAAAAGTTTGAAAAATCAAAAATACTCGCACAGTATTCTTCTATATTATCTAACGCACAAAACAGTACTCTTTGCTCCTACATGTAATGATGTAAAGGTGAAATTATAAATAATGTCGTAATATCTATATGTTATAATTCAATAATACTACTCTCTTTCCGATTGTTATGATAATTAAAACGACCTAAACAGTTGTACAAATTTAACAATACGTTGACATAGAAACAAACAAATTGCATGGCTGGTCAGATTTTATTTATTTTTTCCGGAATTAAAATAACATTAAGATAATAAAATTCCACAGTTTTATTGCTTATTACGAAAATAATTGAAAGACACACAGCCAATATGCCAATAAGACTTGGTTAGTTTTAAACCTCGGTTATCGCTACGGTTTATAAACTTCAACTGCGTCCGTTGTTTACTACATATCGGCCTTTTGACGTTAATAACTAAATAACAAAGTTTCCAAACCAACATGCTACTGGTTTTGACGGTGTCCCGATAAGTTTAATCAAAACTTGTAATAATAACAAAATTTGTGATCTAGTTATCTTCGAATTGATTGTCAGATGTAACTATGCAATTTTACATAATTGAATTCAGGATAGACCGAACTAGGAGGTTGTTTCGGTGTTAGAAGGATACTGGGCGCACTACGGTGATGGCAGGTAGAGTAAGTACATCGACTCTTAGTTAAGAGTTGGTACGTATGTGGCACCTACCTTTCGGTTTATCCCCATAAGCATGGCTAACTTCCAAGAAGGCAGGATAAGGAGGACATAGTTTGGCAGGAATTACTGTAGTTGTTGAAAATAAAAACCATAACTGATATGTAACTGATTAAAAATTAAACATATATTTAAATAATTGAAAATTCAAATAAAACATAAGTTGTTAGAAACTAAACATTAGTGATTCACTACTACAGCCGAGGTAAATAAACTTTAGAATGTAAAATATGTCAAAATAAACAGTTAGTCATAAAAACGATGCGATATTGATTGACTCTGTCCGACTCATGGCGCATACCAACACTTATGACGAAAACACACTGGGGTTATTAACATCCGGTAGGATAGGATAGGAAAGAAGCAATTCTCGCTTGTAAAGGAGCTCGGACACCATCAGACGCTCTACAAGAAAGAATACGATGGGCCGGGGTGTCGGAGGTGACGCACGTCGGACAAATGTCATTATCAGAGACACCAATGCGCTTCAGATCACATCCAAATCCTCTGTGCGAGGTAAGGATGAGGACGGCCGCTCGTCCTGGTACGTGATTTTGGTGAACCCAAGGTTGGATACTGGGGAGCATTGAATAGTTGGTGCGTCCTTTCACGGATGCATTCCACAGCCGCTGTCATTCACTCTAGATCAAAGCCTTGCTGTGACGGCGAGCGGCTGAAAAGGAAAAAAAAGGGAAGAAATACGGCTATCCAAAAGGGTGCGGTGCCGGCCCTGCGTAGGAGTCTACTGCAGTAAATTTTCTGCGGCAAAAGATGAAGCGGAAGATGTTCGGCAGAGAATGTCTGAGTCTGTCATACCAGATGTCTAAACCGTAAATTAGTGTGGGAAGCACTGCACAGTTAAAAATCAACTGTAAGGACTTTCTGGGCAGATTCCATTTGAGGTGCGAGTATTTGTATAGCAGATGAAGTAAAGTTTTTACCTTTTTCGACTATGTGTGAACAATGCTTGAAGAAGGATAGTTTTTCATCTATGTACAGGTTGGTTCATTTTCGATGTTTTCTTATGGGAAGTACCCTTCCTATTACAGATAGACAAAAAGTAATATGGGGTCCTTGTGCTCGATTTTGGTGTTAATTAAGATCCAATAGTCATAATCAAGATACCTCTGACCGTTATTGCGCAATTATCCAAAATTGAAAAAATGGTGATTTTGAAAACCTTGAATAACTTTTTTATTTCTAAATGTATCGACAAACCGTAAAAACAATCTTAAGGCACTTTTTAAGTAGAATCCGTTAGTGTATTCACATTTTTAATACCTCCTTAATTTAAAAAGATATGACATAAAGTAGTATTTTTTTATATGGAAACCATAGTTGGCTATGACATTTTTTTGTGCTTTTTAAAAATATATAACACCTCTATGCTATTTTAATAATCAATCGATTATTAGACAACAGTTGGCTTAGAAAACCAGATATGAAATTGAATGAAGATATTCTACTCAAAAAAGAAATTTCACTTCCAGTAAAATATTTTTATACGTATGTAAACATCTAATTCTATAAACGAACAAAAATATGAACCAAAAATATCAATATAAAAAACATACTAAAACTACAAATATTTTTCAAACTATGCGCCCTCTTTTTGGATGCAGACTTTGCATCATTTTCTAATTGAATTTATAGAGTTATATATAGATAATGGTGTTAATTGTGTAAAATCCACATGAACACTTTCTTTTAACTCATCCACAGCATTATTATTATTTCTTTTGTATATAATGTTTTTCAGAGAAACCGATAAAAAGAAATCTAGAGGCGAAAGATCGGCTGAACAAGCAGACCACAAAATTGGTACTGTCATTCCCATCCAACTATTGGAAAAGCGTAAATTTAAGAAGTCACTAACTACACGGGAAGACTCTCTAGAAATTCCTCCAAATGAATTCGTAGAATATCGAGATATTTCATTGAGTTTAATGTTCCTTCACACATGTGACCATAAAAATGTCCGTTTTTAACGCAGCACCACACATTCATTCCAAATTCCCTTGCCTCTTGCGGACAACACTGATATGAGCGTTAGTATCTGCCCAGTAAGGTAAATTGTGATTGTTAAAAATACCATCACTACTGATATGCGCCTCGTCTGATCATGCAAGAGTTTGAAAAATTAGGTATATTTTGGCACTGACCTATATACCAGTTACAAAACTCAGTACGCCGCCTTCTGTCGTCTACAGTCAAAAAATGTTCTTTCCGAAATATATAGCAATGGTATTTGTATTTCTTTAAAAATCGAGGGGCTTTGCTTCGAGACACGCCTAGATTAACCATTTGTCTAGATGAAGTTGTTGGCTCTGCTTCGACTTGTCCTAAGACGACCATTGAATTTTCTTCAGAATTTCGTTTAAAGTAAGTTTTGGCCTGGGATTTTTAAAAGAACCGAATTCAATTAAAATGTTTCTGTAACCTAAAATTAATTAAGATATTGTTTTGAGCTAGCAAAAATTTTAATTTCTATTAACTATACCGTTCAAAAATATTTTTATTTGGCTGCTGCCTTTCAGGAAAATTTTGTAAATATAATTCCGATGCCACATTCTTATCACCTTCGGATAATATAAAACACTTTAACATGCAAAATTTTTCTGAATTTGTATAATTAGGCATGTTAATAACTAAATTCCAAGATCACTTGTTGCACACTTCTAATTTTTAATTTATTATTTGACATATAGGTATCATTTGTTTTTACTTAAATAAATCTCAGCCTCCTATGCCTACTGTGTATTCTTAATATAAAACGTAAATAAGAAAAACTTAAAAATCAATTAATTATTAAAATAGCATAGAAGTGTTGTATATTTTTGAAAAGCACAAAAAAAATGTCATTTAAAAATGTCATAGCCAACTATGGTTTCCATATAAACAAATACAACTTTATGTTATATATTTTTAAATTAAGGAGGTATTAAAAATGTCAATGCACTAACGGATTCTACTTAAAAAAGTGTCTTATGAATGTTTTTACAGTTTGTTGATACATTTAGAAATAAAAATAATTTTTAAAGTTTTTCAAAATCGCCATTTTTTCAATTTTGGCTAATTACGCAATGACGGTCAGAGATATCTTGATTATGACTATTGGATCTTAATTAACACCAAAATCGAGCACAAGGGCCCCATATTACTTTTTGTCTATCTGTAATAGAAAGGATACTTCCCATAAGAAAACATCGATAATGAACCACCCTTTACAGTCCGAGATACTTAAACTCGAGACTGACCGATTGTATAAATGCAAAGTTGGACTAAGATATAAACATTTAATGTCATACTTCCTTCTTGGGCAGCAGATACTGATATCAGGGGAGCCCCATTTTCTTTAAAGTGTGTAATAAATGCTGATTAAAAGAAGTAAATGTAGGAAATCACGAAACACTCAAAGGATAAACAAATCAATGGAGGTTATGTAGTATTAGTCAAATGAAAATTAAATTCATATGCATATAAAACAAATTGGTTAACCGTTCATAGGTTTACTCTTTCTACTACATTTGCTTATTCAATACCGTATGTCGTTTTCGTCAAATGCACTATGAATGTTCACCATCTTTATTTAATTCACTGTTTTACATGAGAAGACAGTATAATCAAACTAGATAGATAAATTCAGAATTAATGACGCAACGGTAAACTTTCCTGACGAGGATAGTATTAGAATTCTTCATGTTTTCCAAACTTATGCTGGTAAATTTCACAATCAAAACTAAAAGACGCTAATAATTTTGTACCAAGATTCTAATAAATGCCCCAGACATGAAAATCGACCATCCGAATATACATTGATCGTAGGCGAACATTCGGTTTTTGTCTCCCGACAATTGCTCTATTTTATTCAAAAAGTTATTTTGTAATTAGTGCGATGTTTAGACATTTCTTGGTGCGAGGCCGTTCTTTTTTACCCGTGGCGTAGCCGAGGTATAGAATATAAGGCCGGGCACCAAAAATGTGCAGTTCACGTGTTTCGAACAAAAATTTTTTTAATCGCTTACATAAAATAAGAAAACAAAATAAATTTTGAAATATTTGATGATAAATGTCAAATTAAGTACATAAACAAAACAGTTTATATATTTAGTTATATACCACTTTTTTGTTTATGTATTAAAAGTAACGATTACAAAAAAAAAATTAAAATAATAGGCATTCTTTTACAAATCATTTACCAATGGTTACATTAAAAAAAAACATATTGCTGAAGGTGTTCACAAAATCACTTAGAAATCAAGATGAACCTAAAATAATGCCGCATCGAGACTAAAATATTAATGTAATCGGAATAAATTATACACTAAGATGTGATCCACAACAAATATTTTAGAAGGTTTGTTCCTAAAATTACCCCTGTTAAAAAGTACTGTAACCTTAATATTGTATCGTACATTGCAACTTTTTCTAATAATTCTCTTTTAAATAAATTTGCATCAAATTCAATTCGCTCCTTTATTTATTAACCACTCTTTAATTCCTTCTTTTTTTCCAGGCACTAGTTGGTGTCTTTGTCAGAGTAGTGCTATGGTATGAAGCGTTATCCAATATAATTATAGAAGGTCTCTTTAAATTTCTCAAGAGATGGTATTCAAACCAACGCAAAACATTAGTTTCATTCATTTTTCCGTAATAATTTTTGTTCATGAAGTAAAAATTAATTCTGCGCTAGGAATAAAACCATTTTCGTTCCCAGCGAAGCCTATATTTTTCAAAACGGTATGAAGAGATTTTTCACAACCAGAAAAAAAATTATCCTTAGTCAATTTTTGCCAAAGTATTTTCTCAGTTATGTGCTCGTCTAAAAATAATAAAGAACAAATATAACTAATACATACAAAATGAAAAAAGAACTTACTGTTTTCATACATTCTGTAAATTGTATTTCGAATTACGTGTATCTGAAAAGTTTTAACATCGGTAACTGGCTTTTTATGAATTTGTCGTTTTTTCGGCGATTTCAACGCGTCGTTGTTTTTCACAGTTTGTGAACCTGAACTCACCGTACAGATGCTAGTATTTAATGCGGTTGCCACACGCTTAAGGAAGACATTTAATACAGCGTAATTAAAACATTAATCTATGTACTTCTCTAGCAGCAATTAAAGGTAAAAAGGACCATCATCATCACGTTCCGCTTCGAAAAACGAAATTAAAGATGCAATCATCTCTTTTCCTCTACTACCAAACCGCTTGTGAAACATAATTATAAACGTGAAATCGAATATAACGAAATGTTTGTTCAGAAAAGAACAGATTTTTTATAGCGAAAGCGGTATATAAACGCTTAAAACTCTCGAGGTGCGAAACGAAATAAATCAAAATATGAGGTTAGAAATTAAACAAGATAAATGGCAATGTGGATTATTTTAAAATAATTCCCCCAAATCGCTCGAGCGAAACTCACTAGAACTCACTGCGATTTATAATGCGGATGTATAACTGATACAATCGCCGTCAAAAAAGAAGCCCGGACCCTAAAGCGATAGTAAAAGCTTGGACATCCTTGGGTATACGAGGATATTGTATTCGCATCATAGATTCATACAATAAGTATTGCCTACAGGTGTAATGTTTAACAATAGCCGCTATTTCAAAGGTCTTTTGAAAATGATAATAGATTATTAGGGAATCATATTTTTTATTGTCCATTTCTAAACTTTCAACAATCCTCGATATAAATTAGAGCAATTGACAACGGGTTTGATTTAAGTAACTTAATTAAAGGAAATGAGTATGTCATTATTGAATAATAATTAATTACAGAAAAATTAAATGTATGAATTGTTTTGTCAAACCATTCATTTTTTCATTTTTATCTAATTATATGTTCTATTTAAATTTCATAATGATTCTGAAATATTAAAAACCGGAAAAAATGAAATAAATACTTTATGTGTATTCCTAAAATAATTTCAAATACATTTCTTTCATTTTATTGGTAAGTTATAAACTGCAGTGATTATGAATAATTATTAAGAAAGAAATAAAATATTATGTAGTGATGTCAACAAATAAATAAAACAACTAAGTAATCGTTCAGGGATGCTATTTACTAAATTCTGACAAATATTACTTCCTCGGTAGCTTTCCCAAATTCTATCATCATGTTGAACTAAAGATGGCACCGTGCTTTCACGAATTCCATTGGAATCAGGGTTGTTCCAGTTTCTTACTACGTGACTCCAGAGATTTTCTATTGGGTTGAGATCGGGGGACTTTCTGGGCCAACGTAGCAAATCTATTCTACCATGGTTCTCTTCAAACCAGTCGGAAACCCGTCTTGCAGTGTGAAAACTGCAATTATCTTGTACAAAATTTATGGAGCATCTTGTGTGGACGAAAATGTTTTTTGTCCGAAAATATAACCATAGTCCAATCTCTATTTAAGCTGTTTAAACAAAATTTCAAGCAGGTTGCGGCGTGTTCTACAGAAAGAAGAATTTTTCTGGCAAGATTTCTGTGGTGAATTTCATTTTCCTGGAAACGTCTGGCTATTGTTTGAGCATGCAACGTATTTGTAATTGCTCCTTAATTTGCAAACAACTTGTAAATGGAGTTTCATTAATAAGATTTAAGATTTTGATATCTTCTTGCTGAGTAGTTACGCGTGGTAGGCCCGAACGATACGTAGCGAGTGATCTCACTTCACCTGCTTCGTAACGATCGTTTCATCTTCGTATTTGCCTTCTCTATAGTTATACAATCATTACAAACTTTCAACACGTTCTACCTAGAGGCATATATAGGTAGAATATTTTAAAATACGATTGTAGGTATAGTAAAATCAGAAATATTTTGAAGAATGTTTCAAGAGAAACAGAATTAAAATTATAAAGTTTTGCATGGCACCAAAAGAGAGATTCAAATGAGGTTCCTCTAGGTTTAACTACTTACTTAAGATTTATTGTAAAAGTTTCACTTTTAGAATAAAAAATAATTTTTAATGTATATCTATAAATATTAATTAGTCAAACTTTTATGGTTAATTATCGATAATTACTAGTCACAGAAAAATTATTCAAAATATTTCTTAATTTACTTCACAAATACTCGAAAGATTACAACGTCGACATACTTCACATATTAATGAACCACTATCAAGGGGTTTAATAATAAGTCCCCTTTCTTCTAAAAAAACTCGCTTTGACCTAAATATAGAGGCATTTTTTAAATAACCGAATGTAATAGCTTAGATATTTCAGAAAACTGAATACTGTACATAATGAACAAAAGCATATATACCAACTTTTAAAATGTTTTACGTGTAATTAATCATTATTCGATTATGACATATTTGTCAGAATTTAATGGATGTCCAAACTTTTACTATCGCTTCAGGGCCGGGCCTTCTTTTTAGACGGCGATTGTATGTTCTGACGGCATAGATCACGTGATTTTGAAAAAAAATTACGTATACTTTAGTATGCTCTATTTTACTTATACTATTTAAATTTTCGCTTAATGTATTTGATACAGAATAAATTTTACGTATCACGTTATATACAGAACACACAAATATTATGCTTTTTATTGTTATGGCAAGTTTGTAGGTGGTACATATTGGTTGAGGCTCATTTGTTAAAACATAATTGTGTGTCAATGCCCTGTGACCTATTCTAAGTCGATATATTGTAGTGACATCCCTTCTAAACATTGTTGACAGTGGTCACCATTGTCGCACATTAGGTTTGCTTCCTTCAACTGAGTTTTGTTTTGCTCCCTTCTTTTTTGCCATACCAAAGGAATTTGATTTTTTAGCAACGTTGACATACTTGTGTGATGAACAATGAAGACTCTTTCTGTAGTAGTGTCGTTTGCAGTTTTCCGGGCAACTTGGTCTGTGTCTGGAATGCCGGAACTTCCAATACAACTGGGAATCCACATAAAGGAAATATGTTGTTCTTTTTCATGACAGTGTTTAATCTTTTGTATTAATGGATTCTTTGTATATTTGTTAATATTATTTAACGAACATGTTGAATCAGTAACTATAAGAAACTTTTTCTTATTTGTATATAATTAACAGAAAATTAGAGCCTGCCATATTGCATATAATTTTGAATCATAAATGGTCGTATGTTTTAGCATGGGCGAACTATGCTCTTTACCTTCTACTGAAAAAGTGCTCTTGTACCGTTATTGGTATTTGATCCGTCAGTTATTAGGTGATCTAAATGTTTTTGTAGTATTTTATTTATTTCCTCTTGGAATACAGATGTTGGTGTGTATTCTTTCGTATATGTTGCAAAGGTAGTAATTATATTAGGTGTCGGTGTCTGCCAAGGCGGTATTTCCAGCGGACCTATAGGTAACGTATATTAAAGCTCTTGTTTGACCATTGCTAGTGCCCTTGTCATATTAAATGTGTATGGTTTATGCAGCCTCTCCAAGCTACTGAGTGGTGTGTTTTTTCCAGAAAGTGCATTGTGGTTTGCATAATTTGGCAGTGCTTTTATATTGCATGGATAGCTTAGTATTTTATGCTGACGATGCAAAGATATTGGCATCATTCCAGCCTCACAGCAGAGGCTGTCGCTTGACTGGTATAAGTGCTCCAAGCAAATTTTGTTAAATGTGCCTAGAAACCATTTGTTGTACTGTGGCGTTAAATTTTTTAACATATCGTAGGTTATACCGTCTGGTCCGGGTGCAGATGACTTTCTGTATTTTAAAGCCATACCCAGTTCTAGTGAATTGAAAGGTTCATTATACTCCAAAGCAACGTTGGTTGAAAAATCTAACGTCGACTCTCTATGAACTTTGGTATTTGCAAATTGAGAGTTCATAATTGTGGAAACCGCTCATATCTTGAAATCGGTCAGCTAACAGTTCGGCTACCTGCTCCGTGTTGGTCACTACACTATCGTCGTTAAATTACAGTTGTATGGGTTTTAAAATGTTATGGCCCGATATCGCTTTGATCTTTGTCCACACGTCTTTGTTGGGGGTTCCTCTATTTATACTAGAAACGTAGTTTTTCCATGAATTTCTTTTATTTTGAAGTGTTTGTTTTCGAGTACTTTACGCTTAATGGGATGTCCACCAATCTTAGGAATAGCAATTTTAGCAGCAATAGTAATAATTTCCGTGATTTTATTTACACTCAATGCAGCAGTGTTCTAGGATTTCTGGAAGAGCTAGACGATTTTTAAAGATATTCTAATTTGCTTTGGAGGTATTCCACCAAACTGGACTTGTTACAGGTAGGGCTTGGTATTCCACTTCTATTGTAATAGGAAAGTGTCACTGGGATGTAGAACAATTAGAACCTTCCATGAAAAGGAAATGCCGATGCGTGCGGAAACAAAATTCAGATCAATGGCAGAGAAAGCTCCGGATCTGGCACATAGGTGTGTATTATAATTTTTTTTTTGTGTAAGGCGACACCAATTGCTACGATTATTAGCCGGCTACGTGAAGTAATATTTATGTCATAGTTCGTTTAGTATATTTTTACTCTTTAACAAGTTTATCATTGTTTTTAGTGATTCACTAGTGTTGTTTTGTAATGTTTCCATTTTGTTACTTTTCATATATATTTGACGCTGAGTATTTATTACAGTACAGCAATATAATATTATGTTTTATTGTGACTGTTTCGTTGCATACATCACAAACAGGTTGTCTTCTGAAACTCAACACACAATTAGAAGTAAGATTAGTGTGGCCTATTCTTAAGCGGGTTATGGCTACTGGTTCCCTTTTTTTGATTTCCGGTGGGAACATCCAAGAGTTTATAGATTTTTTTACTTCCCCGAGTCTTTCGCTGCCTTTGTTCCAGTCATCCTGCCATTTTTTATGTATTATGTTTTTTATATGATTTTTGAGTTCGATGGGTCTCAAACAATTTTGAAATACGTTCCATGTGTATGTTACTACGTTCACGCTATGGTGTTCTCCTTCACAATTATTAGGTAGGTGTTTGATCCATATGAATTCAATGTTTTTGTTTTGTGTAATTAGGTTTTGATGTAGCGATAAGATTTTAATGACTAATGGATCATTTGAAAATATGTCTCTTATACAGGTCAATGCCGAATAGTTTTTGGATAATATGCAAAAATTTTGTCAGCCAGCGTTACACTTTCTGATATGAAGGAGTGCTCTCCAGATTGCAAACAGTTCCGCATAGGTAATAGATGTTTCTTTACACAAACTCCATGTGTGTTCTTGTTTTTCACATAGAATAACGATTTCTGTCTTATCTTTTGTATTGTTCGAATACACGTATATACGTACTACGTTAACGGTATTTTTACATGTAGGTAACGATAGACTGTTAGCATCGTTTCTAGCTTTAATTACTATGGAGCATAACTTCCATTTTAAGTATTCATGAAAACGCACAGAGGCAGGTTTACTTACAATTGGTGTTTATTGGTATAACGGATTTTCCCTGAAGCAATCGTTGTTAACGGTGGGTTTCCACTTTCGAAGTCAATTGACCTTAAGGGGCTCGTTCTATAGGCTCCAGTCACTAATCTAACACCTTGACCTTGGATGCTTAAAAATGGTTTCAATTTCGTTTTTCTCGCTGAGGCGTATACTATTGCTCCACCATCAATCTTAAACAATACCATGGATTTGTATATTTTTAAGAGGAGTGGCCAGACTTCTTATGATATTTATAATTCTCTTACACTCGGCGACCAGTTTGTTTATTTGGAAGTCCCATAGTAACTTTCTATCAAATATTAGACAAAGAAATTTTATTTCCTCATCGCATGGAATTACACTGTCCCTTAATCTCAGTTTTAGATCTGTTTCGTATTGTCTTTTTCTACGGAAATGTATCCAATTTGTTTTTGCGGATGATATTCGAAATTCTTGGATTTGTGCATTTGTAAGTAAGTTTTTGCTAGCTGCAACTTACTTTACATGTTACACATTGAATCGTGGCTAAAAAAGATAGCAATGTCATCAACGTACATGCACCTTTCTATCTCTCCCTCAATTTCATGTATTAATCTGTTTATTGTGACAATGAATAGAGTTATGCTTAAAGTGGAGCCCTGTGGAATCTCGTTTTCCTGTAGTTCTTCGTTATTCCCAATCCGCACCTTAAAACTTCGATCAGAGAGAAAGTTTTTAATGAAATTTAATGTTCTTCCCCTAATTCTCCAGTCAAACAGCTGTTTTATAACTCCGTAATGCCATGTCTTATCATATGGTTCCTCGATGTCAGAGAATACAGCTACCACATGACTTCTACTAGCAAACGAGTTTAGAACATAATTTTCTAAAAAGAGTGAATGATCTAACGTTGCCCTATTTTTCCTAAATCCCATTTGTGTCACGAATTTCGGATACGAAACTAGAGCCATTTGTTAGGATAGGGTAGTTAAATATTGGGTTGTTACCAGCGACTCTTTTAATTTAAAACGTCGGTTGTGGTGATGTTTTTTATCTATGGATGACATACAATTTTCCCAAGATTTCTTTTTGTTATTCATAATTAGATACCGTGCTTTCGGTCTTAACTTCTTAAATTTTATTAGTTTTTCGGTTGTCGGAGACCTTTTGAATCGCCTAAGCGCACGTTTTTTGTTTTGTACAGGCTCAGCTATGTAATCATTCGACCATGGAACAGACCTTTCATAAGTTTTACCGGACGACCTTGGTACGCTTTCTAATGCTGAGTTATTTATTACGGCAGTAAAAAGGATGAATTCTTCCTCAATAGACGAACCGGAATCCTATTTTGCTAAGTTTTTGATTATAGCATTCTGAAATTTGTTCCAATCTGTTTTCCATGTTTTGATTACCTCATTTGGAGTATTTAATTCAGAGGAAAATTGTATGTATATGAAAATGAGTCACTATTTCAAGAAAGTCATCAATACTTCCAATGTCTAAAGCTGTGTAAGGTTTCATACGAAACAAGTTGTTCGATTGCGTAAAATTTATTGACCCGATTTAATTTAAAACTGTATGTACGTTACGTTGGTCAATTAAGTTCTTCAATGCTTTTTGCCTTTTCGATCAAGTGTACCTGCTCTCTTAATAAATTTATGTGAGTTTAAAATCGGTTCCAGAAGTATATGGCGATTGCTAAATGGCATTCTTTTCCATAATAAGGTCGTTTTAAGTTCACGACCATGGAACACTTTCCATTACAGTTTCCACTGGATAATGCATTCTTGCCATGGTGTAAATATATAGGGTAAAAGATAATCGTATAAATAAAACAATCTAAATGCAATTTATTACGATCAAATTATTCAAAGTACTGTTCCAGTTTGGTATCACCTATTTGGTATTGCTAATAAAAATATCACAGGCTGGTTATGTGGTAAAACTACTAATATCACAGAAATACAATTTGACTAGTTAAGCTAGTTATCGTTTGCGGATATCAAGGATCTTCGGTAAATTGGGATTAGACCGATCTCCATTTAAATGACTATTTTGGATTGTTGATAAAGGTTTGCCTTTTGGAACACCTTTTGGCCACCCTCTATATTTGGTGGTTAAAATCGACCCAATCTGCCATGATGATTCCTGTAGCGTTTTTTTCGCTAAGACTTAGTCCATTCATGTTCGCTGGATGTTCTGCTGGTGTAAAAAGGGAGACGAAATATTTAAAACGAATGTCCAAATTATAGTAAATCTTGTATCGTTGGTGTCAATACGTCACACACACTTGTTGTGATGTTTGTAGAATTATCTCCGGTATAATTTAATAATTCTTTCTGCAGGCGGCTTTTTCTTCGTTGTTTGGCGTAGGATACTCCGGCCACCATTGTGTTAGGAACTAAACTTTTCTTACGCTTTGCCTATGGCTTATGATTTCTCTGTAGCCTTAATTTCTGACATTGCATTGTCCATCTTAAACACCGGCAATTTTGTCTCGAATCTGTGGAACTTTTACAGATTCACATCACGGAATTACTTGGCTACCTTCATACTGCTTCACACATTCTGCATGTTTCTGAATTGTTACGTCGATATCGCTGTGTGACCAAAATTTATTGCACGCTTAATTGCGTTGTTAGGTATACTGACTTCCAGGCTCTAGGTAGACTAACTTTTAATTTTATAGGTAATCGCTTGTTAAATGTTTATGACATTGGCGTTTGAACCGTAACCCTATTTCTTTTTGTTCAAATTGACTTCGTACATTCCACTACTCCATAACGTTCTAATTGCTAGTGTTATTTCTTCAACTGAGTTCAATGTTAATCAAATCTTTACAAAATTTTCGCCTTATATAGTTAGGTTCCATATGGATTATCCTCAACATCAAATGTATGATAATTTTAATTCTAGAAACATCAATTGGTGATACAATTGAAAATAGTATACTGGAAAGTTTGAACCTAATTCCATTTCTTTTTTCAATTCTTCGAATCCATCTCTATTTATTTTGTTGTTGTTAACTGGCAGTTAAAAGACTTAAAAAATTCGCCTTCTTTATTAATTATTCCTATCAAATTTCTTGATTTTAATTAAACTTTCAATTCTATGAAGAGATTTGAAAATAGATACCTGGAAATTTAAATTCATTTCGTTTTCTTCCTTTGTTTGAATTAATTAGTTTCTGGCATATGCGGATTAAGAAAGTATTTTAAGTTAATGCCTACAAATCTAAGATTCTCAACCACTCAATCCTAAGAGATTTAATTATCTGGGATTTCTGTCTAACTTCGTTTTCTTCCTCTTATTTGGAATTAATCAATTTTGTTGTTATTTTGAGAAATAGACAAATCAAGTCAACACCGCTTATTCTGGGTTTGTCTATTCGATTTCATTTGGATTCAATTTTTTCCTTAATCAAATAACGTCTGGATATGACTTTCTTTCAAGTACAACTTTCCACAACTTCTGGATAGTAAAGGTTAGAGTATTCAATTAAGCCGGTACCCCAAGTGCGGAGCAAGTTTGAATTATCAATTTCTTAGCTTTAATTTGTTCATTCACTTTCTCTTTTCATAATATTTACGTCAGTTAATTGCTTTATGAACTCAAGTTTAAGTTTTATCATTCTTATAGCTTAGGTTTAATAAGAATGCAACCCTCTATTTAATTATAATTAACGTTCATTACTAGCGGGGAAATTTCTGAAGTGTTTGTTCTCATTTATTCTTTAGACATTAGTTAAATTTAATTATGACAGTTAAGGCTTGTTCACACTACCACTTTAAATATATTGTGTATATTTACTGTTGATCAGGCACCATATTAGACTTACATTATTTTTGTTCTTATGGAATTTCAATTAAGTAATAAATGCGCTTGGCTTGTAAAACTAAAACAAGATTGAATTATAATTGATTTTTTTACCCAGTTTGAGTTGCGATATTTTAGAAAGCAGTATTGGTCAGAAAGATCTTTCAACATTAATGGTTTATAATTATATTGAAATAAGAATATATTGCTACCGCTAGCCGTCTTGTGAATGTTGTTCTAATAATCAATGTTATGCCATTTTGTTTTCATTGGTACATAATTATACTTATGACTGGCTCTTAGTTTAATAATTGTTATATAGCCATAGGTTTATAGATACCTTGTTGTTCATCCAAACTGAACTATTTATAACTAATGGTTTACATTACCAATTATTTATAGCAATTGGAATAACTTTTTTTACATGTATACGTTTAGTGTGGACAAGTGTACAATTTAAAAGTTAATACATCCAGATTATAACCTTTTGATGTTCAATACACCTCTGAGCCTCTATGTTGATTTATTTATTTGATCTACCCGTGGTGAGTGGTAAGTAAGTTTCTGTATCTATTTATCACCCTGTTCCTTGAAGCGGTAACAGGTATTTTCAGATTCGTTGGGCTTCTATGTTATAATATAAGCTTCTGGCGCCCTTTTATCCTTTTGTTTCTGTATAAGTGAACCTCGATCCAACCAACGAGCTGCGGGCAACAGATCATATTGCCATCGACAAGAGGTTACTTTAACTTTAATTACATATTTTCGTGTGGTGACAAAACCTTTTCAAGTCCATCAATTGTTTTTATTGTTTATTATTAACCGTTTCTAGTATTAAACCTTCTCGAACTTTCCTTATATTTTTAATTTCTCCAACGAGACCCTGAACAGACCTTGTAATAAGAAAAGGCTTAACCTTTTCAAAGTTTTCTCCATCTACTCGCTTAACGAGTAGGAACCGAACTATTCCCGTCTCTTTACACGCCATTATTTTAGGTGGATGTTTTTTTCCGCATTTCCACAGACGTGCCCGCTTGGGAGGATGGGACTTTATTTTTTAATGGCGCCATAAACAGCAAAAACGTCCCTTCCCCATACCCTTCACCCTCCACGGAGCCTCAACTGGGACGACAGAACCAGACCAATGCTGGTATATCGCCAAAGATACATAAAGAACGTGGCCACCATAATAGTATATTAAAAAACAAGTTTCATAAGACCAGTCTTGAAGCATGAATTTAGGTTTAAGAAAACAAGTGGCGCAGCTACGAGTTTTTTTAAAGATAGAGTGATTCAAGATCTTATTAAACACTTTTTTTATGCTATTTTCTTGTAATTTGCCCTTTTTATGCGGTTTTTAAACAAAATTTTTTACTTTAGTTGATTTAGGGATTTTTGTGGCGATTGGTAAGGTAAGTGAAAATTTGATCTAGTCGCATTTTGTTTTATTCAAATTGTTTCACAAAACACGAAAATGGAAGATAATCAAGATAATCTTGCATGCACGCCCCCTAAAATTCATGAAATTGACATAAATACGGTCGCGAATTTGCTCACATCAATGTTTTTCACTGGACACATCCTTTTTTGACACATTTTGTAAGAGTGACACGCATGACATAATTCCGGATCAAGCTTTGCCAACCTAAAAATTTTCGAAAATGTCCCACAATAATGACATCGGAGATGATGACGTCGCGATTCTTAATATGTCTATTAACGAATCAAAATGTAAGCGAATTACAAAATATAGTTTGCTATTATTAGTCATTTATTATTAATATAAATAAATATAGTACATTTGAGACAATTTAAACAGGGTAGTCAAATATATGACTATATTATGTACCTAATTTGCATAATTTCTAAAGAGTAGAATTTTTTTATGTTATGAGTATGACACTCCTATTTTCTTCACGCCGCTTGAGTACTGTTTGACTTGTCATAACAGTATGTACATTCTCTATGAAGAAGATCTTGCAAAAAGTTATTCGCCTATAATTCGAATGCCTATGTGACCTACACCTACCAATTATAACATCAATTATTTATAAGTACCCACTTGATTGACAAGAAGATTTTTAGGTTTACTTTAAAAGCGTTCCGATCTTTTAAAGGAGCCAAACCGGTACCTTTATTATATTAAATCGCTCTTGATCAATTATTACTATCCCTTATAATCAAAGCGATTTTAAAACATTAATCAAAGTTCAATTTTATACATAACTCTACAAACGCAAGTCACTCATAAATTTTGTCGGTCGGTCATTAAATTACGCAAGTAAAGTTTGTTTAAACGTCAGATAAAATCATGCCGTAATTACAGGAGAACGATTAAATTATTTTGTTTAAAAATCGTTGCCGAGAAAGAAGTATTTTTGATTGATCATTTAGCTATCATTACTATTTAATTCGTAAAACTTTATAATTATTAAGGTACAAGTAAAATTATAGCTTATTTACGTTTGGCAATCGTTAATACCGAGACAAATCCATGATGCACTGTCTTCCCAGAATATACTTATGGCGGTCCGGTCTGATTAAAAGATGTTTCGCAGAAGCAATAATAGTCAGCTTAAGTCAATATTTAAATAAGATGTCATTATCCGGTATTGAAATTTTCCTATTCCTTTTATTTATTAGTTCACTGGAAATTCTTATTTACTTAGAACATCAGTAACAGTTATTACAAGCTATTTCCATTGTAATGTACAGGGTGGCCAACTAAGAATGCGAGGTACTGTATCTGGGAAACTATCCATCGTAGAGGCTTGCGCAAAAAAAAAGCTAGGGGGCGTAACTGCAATCTTGAATCTAAAAAAGTGATGTTTCTGTGAATTCTGCTATATTAACCTAATAAAAAAATAACTGATCTTTAAAGCCGAGGATAATCTGAACTTCCTTTGTTTGGCACTTTTTGACGTATGTCTAAAAATAAAGTGGTGGGGGGTATTCAAAGGTTTCCTTAAATAACCCCCTATATCTTCGAAACCGCTAAGCCGATTTTAACAAACTTGGGCGAGTTGAAATGAACTATTCTTGGGCTACAAATTTTATAATATTTGAAGTTTTGTTAGTTTCACATGTCGTAGCTAGAGGGCTTTGTTCGACATTCGGACAGAAACGGTTAATTTACGCAAAAAAATTAAATGCATTGGTATGACTTTTTTCATGAACAAGTAGCTAAATGATGCCTAAACAATCTCGCGAAAACCGCATCTCGATATCTTGTTCCTAACCTAAAATATCGGCCAAAGAAGACTTTATACGAAAATCCCTTAAATTTTTATTTTTTTTAACTATATTTTTCTGTAATTGTTTCTATTATGTAAGTTGTGGCCCTGAAAAGGACCGATTTAAAGGAAGAAGTTTTTTAACGCCCCCGTAAATGCTCGAAATGGTGGCATCACGCTCTATGCATTGCTGAAGCCTCTCACGACTAGACAAAACTGCAACTTCAATTTCGGCTCTCGGTATGGTACGTATTGCGTTACGAATCCGGTTTTTCATATCTTCTCTAGTAGTAGGTTGAGTCCGAAACACGATGTCCTTTAAGCGCCCCCATAAATAAAAATCGAGGCAAGTTAAGTCTGGCGATAGCGGAGGCCATGGAAACAGACTTCCTCTTCCAATCCACCACTGTTGAAATACTGCATTAATATGCTCTCGCACATTAATAGTAAAATGTGCTGGGCAACCATCCAACTGCAAAAACAATGTTTGCCTTGTTTCCAGAGGCACATCTTCCAATAACAACGGTAATTTATTGGCCAAAAAGTCAAGAAATACATTGCCATTTAGGGGTTGTTCGAAAAAATATGGCCCAATAATCCTACCTCCCAGAATGCTACACCATACATTTAAACTCCAACGTCCTTGGCGCTGAACTTCACGCAACGAATGAGGATTTTCTGCAGACCAATAATGCATATTGTTTGTGCAGAGTGACTCTCCCGTCACTACTGAAGGTGGCTTCATCAATCCAAAGAATTTGAAATAAAAATTCTCTATTTGCGCGTATCATGCCTAACATCCAATGGCAATAGTCTAACCTTCGATCAAAATCTTTCTCTTTCAAGGCCTGATGCAAAACGACATGATATGGGTGCATTCTTAAAGTAATTAAAAAAAGTTTAAACGAATACCTATTTATTTTAATGGCCATTAGAAATTACCTATGGTCCTTCAAAATATTTTGAACCGTTGTCCGTAATATGCCCAACTCAGTGGATAATGCTCTTGTGCTAACATGAGGACTTCCTTCAATATAGCCCAGTACACGGTTAATATTTTCTTGTGTTCTTCAAATTCTTTGCCGTTGAAACGTAGGCCAAAAACTACCATTGGCTCGTAAGCTCGCCACTAATCGGGGAAAAACTCTTACATCGCAAGGACGCCGGTTTGGATATCGAGCCGCGTAAACTCTTTTAGCTACTGCGATATCCTGAAGACATTCAAAATAAATCGCAACCATATCAACAGCTTCATTATTCGTAAAACTTATTTTGAATGCACAAAAATTGCTCAAAGTCACGCGAAAGTATTGACAACTATTGACAATTTGAGGATTATGTATGTTTTCATCAGGTATCTGTTTCCATTGCCTGCTTCTATTAATTGTATTTTTCGTATATATCCATAGTGAATATGCATTTAAACCAACAAAAAATAGGCCTTTCGTATAACTTTCAGCATTGCTTACTTGCCCGTAGTAATTTCAAAAAGGGTGATTTTATTCTGGTGAATAAATTTACAAACATTTAAAATCGCAATTTCTAGGTAACCTATTCAGAGCCGAAATTGAAGCTGCAGTTTTGTCTACCCATAAGAGGCCTCAGCAATGCACAGAGCATTTCGAGCATTTACGGGGGCATTAAAAACCTTCCTCCTTTAAATCAGTCCTTTTTAGGGCCACAACTTACATAATAGAAACAATTACAGAAAAATATATTTAAAAAAAAATAAAAATTTAAGGGATTTTCGTATAAAGTCTTCTTTGGCCGATATTTTAGGTTAGGAAGAATTTATCGAGATGCGGTTTTCGCGAGCTTGTTTAAGCATTATTTAGCTACTTGTTCATGAAAAAAGTCATACCAATGCATTTAATTTTTTTGCGAAAATTAACCGTTTCTGTCGGAATGTCGAACAACGCCCTCTAGCGACGACATGTGAAACTAACAAAACTTCAAATATTATAAAATTTGTAGCCCAAGAATAGCTCATTTCAACGCGCCCAAGTTTGCTAAAATCGGCTTAGCCGTTTCGAAGATACAGGGTGTCATTTGAGGAAACCTTTGAATACCCCCCACCACTTTATTTTTAGACATACGTCAAAAAGTGCCAAACAAAAAAAGTTCAGATTATCCTCGACTTTAAAGACCAGTTATTTTTGTATTAGGTTAATATAGCAGAATTCACAGAAACATCACTTTCTTAGATTCAAGATTGCAGTTACGCTCCCTAGCGGCCATTTCTGAAACTTGAAAATATTTTCCAGGTTTTTGTATTGGCCGTTTTAGTAATAACTTTTTTTTTGCGCAAGCCTCTACGATGGATAGTTTCCCAGATACAGTACCTTGCATTCTTAGTTGGCCACCCTGTACATTTTAGCAAATGAATCAAGACCAATCGAGTTAGTCTACCAACGCAACGTAGCGAAAGCAGTAATTCATACTTCATCAAGTAAACCTTTTTTTTTAAATCTCGTCTCCTAATTTTGAGTTGTTAAAGTGAATTAAGAGCAGCGATAACATTTTGTTTAATTCCGAAAACCAGTTAAGGTGGTTAAAACTTACCCACGGATCATTCTGTAAATTTATAAATAAATATTATGTATCTGACAGATCCCAATGGACATCTCTTGCCCAAAATCTCCTAAACCCATAATAGTTATAGTTCGTGTCTATCGAATGTGTTTTGTTGTTTCCAAAACGAAATGGGCGTGTAAATAAAGTTTTTTGCGCAGCTTTGGCTCAAAATGATGACCAACTCCGCACAGCTTAAAAATTGGGTTCTTGTTCATAGGAAAACTTCATTTGGTTGTTTCGCTAATGAAATTGGTAAAAAAAATAAAGTTTTTTGCAATTCTGGCCGAAACTATTACAAACATATCGCAATGTAAAAATGTTTTATAATGAAGCTTTTCTGGGCTAATCTATAGCTATTGAACTATTACATGCTGTTAATGGTATGTAGAGTTTGAAGAAATTGGTAAACTGTATTAAAAAGATATCTTCACAATTTACCTGGGCCTAAATTTTACCCCATAACTTTTGACCTAGCATCTAGTTTGAAACTCTATTCAATAGAATGTATAAGTGCACCAGTGTAGAAAATTAGCACAACATCGGTCATGCATTTAGATTCGTTTGCACATACATACACACGAACGATCGTACCGACAGACAATTACACTAAGTACTTCAAAGCAAGCTTTCGATACCTACTTAATAATCGAAGTCAACAACACAATTGAAGTTATTTGCATTTGTAGTGTTATTGACACGGTTAGTACTGAAAATTATGAATAACCTAGAGGTTAGTTAAAGTTAAAGTAAACTTTATCGAGTAATATAACTATAGAAATTTACATAAATAAAAACAAAATTTACATCGATTGGGACTCGATAGCTCAGTTGGTTGAGCGATTCTCTAGCAAAGTACATGTTGTAGATTCAAATCCTACTCGAGGTAAACTTTTTTTTATGTATTTAATAAAATTAATAATAACTTTTAATTATAGAAATGTTTGTGAAAATACCCTTTCTTTGAATAAATCTTTCTTCGTAACGTGCTACTACCCTAACACAATGAAAGAAATAGGAAATTAACGTGTTTCATTCCCTCTCCATAGGGGATGGCGGCCTGCTCCAGCTTTCCATGTTTCTTCAGCCACAACGATAGATTTCCAGCGTACATGCGTGCATTGCGTATATATGCATGGTGGGATTAAGGATGGGCGCGGTCAGGATAGAATCAGAAGGAATGAAGTTATGATTCTAAGGAGGGAAGATACTACCCCAGAATACGCCTCAACAGCCCCACATTATGTTCGTATACGCAATGATCTCGCTGCTATATGTATAGGAGGAAAACCCTCTGAAAATACCTCATACAAGGTAGACGGTAAAATTTAGAATCAGGTATAATTGATTGCGTTCTGTTCAACTAAAATATTTTCAGACTTCTATAGCTTCCGGTTATACCGTACGTCACCATCTACTTTGTTATTTTCAATGGAACATCCTATATATTTTGCATTTTTGGGTGGAAACCATAATTGTGTTTTTGGTGAAATTATACCATGCCCATCTATTGCGGTTTTTGAGATAAAAATTATTTTCCGAAATCTTGACAGCTGATTAACGTTTACAAAGTAGACTGTAACTCCTATTTGGATTGAGATAAAAACTTAAAATCCAATTGTTTGTAGTTTAAAGATGCCTGAAAATAATGTATAAATTTATACTTTTCAGCCAGAGTTAAAAATAATGGAATTCCTTATTTTTTGTTCCGTAATCGAATTGGCGATAAGATTTGCTACAAAGTGATATATTGTGATATGTTGTTATATCTAAATAAAACTGCTATTTCCAAAAAACCAGTGAAGAAAATTTTTAATTATAAAAAGACTACATAGTTCGAACATTATTCATGAGAGAGAAGAGAAAAGGTGATTTGTATAAATTTAGAAATAAATACAAATAACCGCTGGAATGATTTTTGTGGAAAAACGTTAATACTGACCAAATGTAGATCTAATTGGTCCAAATCTTCGAAAATAAATTTTAAAAAAGCAATAAACGTTGGTTTATTTCGGAGACCACTTAAGGTAGAATCGGATACCTCCCAAAATAATTGTTTCAAAATACTAATCCTTGCCAAATTTCTATTATTCTACTTAAACAGAACCCCCAAAATTAGAGTGAGACAATTTCTTGTCCAAAAATACTAACCGTCAAATTAAATTGGTTAACTTGCACAAAAACAAAATCAAAAAATAAAAAAATCTAAAAATCAAAAAATCAAAAAATCAAAAAACCAAAAAATCAAAAAACCAAAAAATCAAAAAATCAAAAAATCAAAAAATCAAAAAGTCAAAAAGTCAAAAAATCAAAAAATCAAAAAAATCAAAAAATCAGAAAATCAAAAAATCAAAAAATCAAAAAATCAAATAATCAAAAAATCAAAAAATCAAAAAATCAAAAAATGAGCTTTAGTGGATATAATAGACACCGCTGAAGGTGATCATAGTTTGACCAAAAACGATAAAATCCTTCCTCTAGCCGAACAGTGACTCTTTTTTTTAAATAATTGTGGACCTGAACAGGCTAAATTTGGCCTATCGTGCTAAAGCTCTCAGGAACAGTTAGAACGATGAATAGAGGGATATAAAATTGCCAAGAGATGCCTATGAACAACTACCTTAAATTTTTTCCTGTTATAAGTGAGAGAAAAACAGGAACTAGGGAGATTATTCGAGAGTTTAGAACCCATGTAGAAAAATGTGAATTGCGCCCACTTGGTACAACAAGTGGAGATTTGTACTGCATACTGACGATTCTTTTATGTTCAAGGGACAGTATATCGGAAGTTAAGGACGGGTAAGAGCGTATTGGAGAGCACTAACCTAGAGGTGAGAGTTATATTCCAGATGAGGTCGAATTTGGGCCTTATACAATATAAAGAGGGAGGTAAGGTACTGCTTAGATCTGCACAAAAAGCCTATTTTACGAGCAGCTGTTTTGGTAGCTGACAGAAGAGACCCTTGATAGATTTGAAGATACAGACGTTCCCAACAGAGTAATAGAATCTGAAAACCTAAGATCTAAGCCATTCATACTTACGACAGGAAATGATCGATCTTTTTCGCTGGACACAAGGCAACACTGAATTTTGTTAGCATTAACTTTAACTAAATTATTGCTTCCCCATTCGAGAATACATTGAATGTCTTTGTTGATTGAATTTGCAATTTCAACTTTAATCCCTTTATTGGACATAGAAGGTGAATTACCATTATGATTAGACTGAGATGAACTACAATGACCAGTGCTGTCGTCAGCAAATCAATGGATCGGGTTAGTTGTTGAAGAAATAATGTCATTTATGTATAGCAGAAAAGTGTAGGTGCTGTAACTGATTCCTGTGGCATCCCGCGTTAATGATAACTTCTACGACACGTATTCCTCTTTTATCAAGGAAACTAGAAACCCAGTCGATGAGCGTATCATTTAACCCTAACTAGGTGAATTTGGCAAGTAAACACTTATGCCAAACTGGGTCAAATGGCTTTGAGATATCTAAAGTGACTACAACTGTTTCACCGGATTGTTCCAATGTACTGTACCAAACTTGGGTCATATATGAAAGATCACCTGTTGAACGACTCTGCCTCAACCAGAGCAGTTGCATATTGGTGGCTTTTTTCATGATTTTAAACAAAATGGAAGTAATGGCAATTGGTCGGTAGTTCGAGGGATCGGTCTTATCGCCTTTTTTGGAATGGGTTGAAGATTTGCTAACTTCCACGATGAAGGAAATTCCCCAGAAAACATTGAGATCGAATAGAGCTTAGATAGGACTGGCTAGTTCGGGGGCATTTCTTTAAGTCAACTGTTGGGATGCTGTCTAGGCCAGTAGAATTATTCAATCAAGCCTACTGATAATCGATTCTAGAAGCTTGTACTTAAAAATTGGTTTTATATCGTATGAAGAAGAGTTGACTAGGGGCACACCTTTCCAAAATCATTTAGACACGAGTTTGATCCAAATAAATCCACAAAAACAGCAAATGAAACTAAATTTGTGGTCGTTGCAAACGTAAGAAGTTACATGACCCTTCAGGAAAATAATATCAAATTTTTTACTGAAAATGAGGAAATTGAAGTTGTACAAAGAATTAAATACTTGGGGGTGATAATTGACTATAAATTAAGATTCAGGAACACGTGGATTATGTATGTAAAATGATAGCGAAAAAGATATGTGTATTAAACAGAGCTAGTACAAATTTAACTTTGGAAACACAACTAACGGTTTATAGCACTATTATGCGACCGTATTTAACTTCTAGCACGACGCTGTATCTAAGGGAGCAAAGAGACATAAAACGATTATAAATTTTACAAAATAGAGATATGAGGTCAATTTTAAAATGTAATAGATACCTATACCAGAATTAAAAATACGTTGAATAACCTCCAGTGGTTAAATGTTCAGCAATATGTGGGAATGTTTTTCTCAATTTACTGATAATCATAAGTATGAAACGAGAGGAAAAAATAATTTCTTCGTACAAACTGTAAAAGGGGAAGTGGGAAGATACTCAATCTTCCATAAAGGGATCTTGAATTATAACAGTTTGGGGAAGAATGTATAAATTGTCCAGTTCAACCAATTTAAAAAGATTCACACAATTGTACCTAGATAGGAGTAGTTAGCTAGTGCAACCTTTAGTCTTTTTATTCTAAGATAGTGTTATTGTGTTGTATGTTGTATTCTCACTATTATTTTTTATTAACGTATTGTATACTGTTTTTTTCCTAAATAAACGTTCCTACTACTACTACTATCTATGTGACGTCAGTAACGTCGCGGATAATGTTTACTTCTCAAACTAAACATTATTTGTATTTAAGTTTAATAATAAATGTTTCTTCGTAAAGTAATACCTATATCTCACTATCATTTAATCATCATATTTAAACACATTATACATACTAAATAACAATTAAGGAAAATTATTAAAGAAATTTATTATTGATTAATAATAACTGTGTGATGGTCTTTTTGTTCGCCCTGCTGTTGGGGGCCATTTTGTAATGGTTCTCACGTTGGGGATCGTTTTTAACAGGCGTATTACCTGCGACTATTACCTTGCTTGCATACACCTGGCTACAAAGAATAATATTTGGGTTCTTTATCAATCTTATACAATTTCAACATCATTGAGTAAAAATTTTATATTGTTTTATGAAAATGTGAAATGATTCATTTTTAACTAAGTGGTTTTCATGTATAAAGGTAACGTTCATTAACTAAAATTTACTTTTATTGTTATCACATTTCTGTTTGTGTAAATGAACTTTAATAATTACTCAAGAAATTCCTTTTGCCCTTTATCGAGACCCTCCAGCTAGCTCAATAATGTAATAAATGGCTATTGTTATCATTCATCAAAATTATCCTTAATCTGATGTTATTAATTACCTATATTTTGCAATCAATCGAACTTGATTTCTTCAGTATTTACATATTGAGTGTTTGTATAAGCTTTTAATTAAACATTTAATCAAGCCAAATTCTTAATGCAGACTGTTTTGTTTACAGTATTATATAAAAATGATTCTAATTCTATGTTAGTATTTTTCAATAGTAACATGCAAAAACAATCCTTTACAAATGATGAGCGAAACATATTTTCGTTCAGCATTTGTATTTAAACATAAATTTAAGAATAAATAAAACGCACAAAGTTTCATTTATTTACACTATAAATTTAGGTTGATGACGTTCTCTGTTGCCAAGCTGGAACCGCTCTCCTATGTTTTCTGTGTCTTTTCTTATACCTTTGTTATAGATGAATACGCTTCTAATTTTCTTCCCACAATTTAATGATTTTTGTATATATTTACACCATCCAGTTTTTACTTAATCGTTTTAATTACAAACGGCGAGCGCAACAAACTGCAAGCGGGCTACGAACGGCTATGCTTTTAATTATTAATGTTTTTGGTTATTATACTTTATATATCGATCTATTACACGGGATCGATTGTCTAATTTTATATTTATCACTCGCTATCGAAACTTGGAACAATTTCAATACACACTTAAAACGCGATTGTAAATTATTGCGTAATCTTTTTATTATCACCAACTTCATAACGTTTACACTTTAATTCGTTTTAGCTTTTCCTCCCATTAATAAGGAAAATATCACTTATATTCTCTTAACACAATACTTACTGAATTTTCGTTATAATTTCGCAATTTTAATTGTAGCATAACTTGATCTGCAGCAATCGCTTTTCAACCGTTTGGTTACCTTCAACCAACTTTGATCGCTTACTTAATGCGACTTACTAACAAATACGTCATTATTACAGCGTCTCTACTTGCTCCCTTTTACAAAACAGTCATGGCCCGCAAATTCCAGCGTTTATTTACAAGCTTTCCAATTTATTATATAAATACTCGTCGAAACAAGCTCAAGCTTTTCATCTTAATATGAATTACATCTACACAAATAATCAATAACCGTATAATGTTATTTAGCAGGAGAAATTCGAATTCCTAATCCCTTTTAGTTTTAACTTATATATATATTAAACTTTTTTCGTGGTTGCGCAGAAGTTTATTGCGCATGTTGCGCCGTAACCTCTTACCCAGGTGTATTGCGCTTAAGCTCTTCGCGCATTATTGGAATCTATATGGGTTTCATTTCTACACTAGCTTGGCTTATTGGATTTTCTGCTAGTGCGATGAATGTGGCTTCTTTGAGTTTCCGACGAGTTTTATTCTCGTCCTTTGCCACTATCTGTATGTTATCCCATTGGATGCGGTGGTCTTCGTTCCAGACATGTTCAGCGATTCTTGATCTTTCTGTTTCGCCCTTGCGGACGTTGTTCTTGTATTACTGAGTTCTCACTTTGAGTGGTCTACTGCTCTCTCCTATGTATGCTCTGCCGCATTCGCATGGTAGGTTGTATACACAGTTCTTGGAGTTCTGATCTTCATTGTATGGTTTGGTTTTGGTTAGTATTCCCCTGAGCGTTCTGGTCGATTTGAAGGCAGTGCGTATCTTGTATTTGCTGCCTATCCTTCGTATTTTGTCTGAGGTACCTTGCATATATGGTATTATCGCTGCATATTTAGGTTCTTCTTTTTCGGTTACCCTTTCCCTGTTTAGGTTAGGTGTTAGATCGGGGTAGCCATTTTCTTTCAGTGTTCTAGCTATATTTTCTTTTTCTCTATTCAGGTCCTCTTGTTTTGAGCATATTGTTTTTGCTCTATCGTACAAGCATTTTGCTACGCCTAACTTCACGTTTTTGTAGTGATTGGAGTTGTAGTGTAGGTACTTCCCCGTGTGGGTAGGTTTCCTGTATACACTTGTCGTGAAAGTGTTGTCATTCCTGTGTACAAGTACATCCAGGAATGGCAGTTTTTGTTCCGACTCCAATTCCATTGTGAATTTGATGGTTGGTGCGCGGCTATTTAGATGATCTAGGAATTCATCTAGCTTATGCTTGCCGTGTTGCCAAACTACGAAGGTATCGTCCACGTATCTAAGCCATATCCTTGGTTTCTCTGTGAATTCGGATATCGCTTGGTCTTCAAAGTCTTCCATATATATATTGCTCACTATGGGTGATAGTGGGGAACCCATAGCCATCCCAAACTCTTGTTTGTAGAATTTGTCTTCTACCTGGAAATATGTAGTTCTAGTGCATATTGTCCAAAGTTCCATTATTGTGTTTACCGAGAGTTGCGTGCGTTCGTCTAACGTTTCATCCTTTTCCAGCTTGTCCCTTATGATAGTTAGTGCCTTATCGGTAGGCACATTTGTGAATAGACTCACGATGTCAAAGCTTACCAGTATTTCTTCGTGGTTTGGTTGGAAGTTTCTGATGGTTTCCACGAAGTGCTGCGTATTCTTGACCATAGATTCGGTTTTTCCGATAAGGGTGTGATGATACCTAGCAGATAGTGTGCTAATGGGTGACAAGGTGAATTTCTCGAGCTCACAATTGATCTCAGAGGAATTCCTTCCTGTGGTAGGTACCTACACACGGGAGTACCTACACTACAACTCAATCACCACAAATACGTGAAGTTAGGCGTAGCAAAATGCTTGTACGATAGAGCAAAACAATATGCTCAAAACAAGAGGACCTGAACAGAGAAAAGAAAATATCGCTAGAACACTCAAAGAAAATGGCTACCCTGATCTAACACCTAACCTAAACAGGAAAGGGTAACCGAAAAGAAGAACCTAAATATACCGATAATACCATATAGACAAGGTACCTCAGACAAAATACGAAGGATAGGCAGCAAATACAAGATACGCACTGCTTCAAATCGACCAGAACGCTCAGAATACTAACCAAAACCAAACCATACAATGAAGATCAGAATTCAAGAACTGTGTATACAACCTACCATGCGAATGGGCAGAGCATACATAGGAGAGAGCAGTAGACCACTCAAAGTGAGAACTCAGGAACACAAGAACAGCGTCCGCAAGGGCGAAACAGAAAGATCAAGAATCGCTGAACCCTGGAACGAAGACCACCGCATCCAATGGATAACATACAGATAGTGGCAAAGGACGAGAAAAACTGTCGGAAACTCAAAGAAGCACATTCATCGCACTAGCAGAAAATCCAATAAGCCAAGCTAGTGTAGAAATGAAACCCATATGGATTCCAATAATGCGAAGAGCTTAAGCGAATACACCTCGCAAGAGGTTACGGCGCAACATGCGCAATAAATTCTATGCACTCATGCGAAACAGTCCTTCTCAGGACTAAGCCTGATAACGGAAGCAGAGTCCGCTTCCGAAACGTCCCGCTCAAAAAGCATAAACTGTGGAAATAGGCCGATCAAATCCACTAATAAAATACTTATCTTTTGGTTTTTACATCGTGTATTTTCCATTTATATTCATATACGTTTCGATAACAATTTGAGTTATCGTCCCCAGTAATATAACAGTTTGGTAAACGTATAAAGCCAACTATGGAATCTAATTTCAGTGAAGTATAACTACATCCTTAATTAAATTAAAGATGACAAATCAAAACATCCTCTAACGGACAAAGGCTAACAGTAAAAAATATCATGATCAAAAGAACAAATTTAAAAAATTTAACCAAATTATGATGTAAGTGTAAAGATGAAGGCGCTTTCTAAGAGCCGAAATTTTGCGATAACACCAAGAGTAATAGCGTTTGAAGATACAATTTCCGATGTTGAGAATTCTATTACATCTTTATTTTTTGATACTGCGAGAGAAGCTAGATATAAGATTAAATTATCATCTATTCCTTATGAAATAAGAATGAAACTAACTAACTCTGAAACTCTTTCGCCAAACTATATGGTTTACCAAAAATTCATAAACCTAATTTTCCCTTAAGGCCTACTCTTAGTGCAGTTGGTTCTGCTAGATACAATCTTGCAAAATATCTTACATTTTTATTACAAACTCATATACGTAAAACACATTATATTAAAAATTCTGCCGACTTCATTGAAAAAATATATAATTCCAAAATAGAAGATGGTGATACAATGGTCAGTTTTGATGTTGTTTCTCTTTATATAAAAGTTTCTCTCGAACAAACCATTAAAAACATCTGTAATATTTTTCTACAAAGTATAACAATTCTTTTACAGCACTGCCTTACAACGAGTTATTTTCAATTCTATGAATAATTGGATGATTTAACAATGGGTATTTGTCCTATTGTAGCTAAATTTCACATAGAAAATTTTTAAACATTAGCTGTATAAGATGCACCTCAAAAACCTTTAGTGTAGATGTGTAGATGACACGTTTATTCATAAATTGTCAAACCAGCGTTCACGCCAAAAAATTTGGGTAATTAAACCTTTAGTGAATTCTGCTAAACAAATTTGTGGTCTGAATATATATAGCAAACAGTAAATGACCTAAACATGTAACAATAGTATGTTAAGCTGATGATATACAACATTGTAACATAATCTTGCAGATTAAACAGGGTATTTGAATGAATCTTCAATAATTTAGTCAATTTTAAATTTAGTAATAAGTTGAGACATATATAACTAGTACATTCAATTACACAACTACGTAAAACGAATCTCTAAGCAAAACTGAACTATAAGCAGATTAATTATTGCCACACATTGTGCTGATACAGAAGTGTGAACAGGTCTGAAATTACATGACAGTAAAATAGCATTATAACATAGACAACAGAAAAGGCGCTTAAAATGAAAGTAAAAACATGGACCTACCCAACATAATGGTCAAGCATAAAATTACGTACTATGTAAGAAAGTCTGTCCACGATAACAGTGTCATAATGAACTATCAAATTGAAATCAGTCTTTGAATGAATCAACACACACTTATTCAATTCACTCAACCAGGAAGTATCAGCTAGCAGGTCTAGTCTTTAACAATTGGTACGTAGTGACGCGTAACTCACATTAAGACCAACTATCAAGCTCTAACTGAATCAGAGAATCTAACACAGTCCTTCGAAGCCATCAACATCGGCAGACCAGATAAAAAATTGAACATGGTCCTTCGATGCCAACAACATGGAGCAACCAGTACAAATATAATGGTCCTTCGGACATCATTCAGCAACAGTAGAAGATTACATGGTCCTTAGGAAGCAACAACATCGGCAACCAGTACAAATTCAGTCAATGGATCATTGACGAGCCACACGAACATCAGTGCAAAACAGTAAACATATAATTACTATTGAAGACATCTTCCACAACCGAACAGCAGCAGCTATTGAACATCAGCCTATTGAAGACGATCGAAACACCACCAGCTACATTCAATTCACCACCACCGACAGCAGATCAAGATACAGCAGCAAGTCTACCTCTGTTACACTATGAAGGATTGAAGAAAGTACGCCCCTTATAGGAAAGAAGAAACACATCGACAGTGGGTAAGAAAATCAAGCTTAATAAATAAGAAACAACACAAGACTCAAAGCGAAAATGGAGAAGATAAACAAATTGGCCAACACCCAAAATGAAATTGGCAAGGCTATGGAGAAGATGTTTACAAATATGAAGAAAGATGCGGCGGCACGGAAGAACAAGGTGTACATTAATGAACGTAGCAAGGCATTGGAAACATGGTGGGAAGAAGCGAACAGCCACATAATGAAATATCCAAACTGCAGATAGATGATCATGACTACCACACGTCAGAATACTTTGAAAAATTGGGTAAACTATATAATCACATTAAGAACTATCTGACAGAACTGGAAAAGAAGCTAACAACCACCTCGCAAGAAGACGATGGGGTCGATAAAGAACAAGAACAGCGATTGAAACGACAAGAGATCAAGATACAACAACTAGGTGCTCTATTACAACAAGTAGAAGAAAGATTGAAGAAAGAAGAAAACACGGTCCAACTTAAGTTATGGCAAGACAAGATTCAGCGCCAATGGACTGCAATTGAAGACCTGCACGAACACATCAAGGTGCATGAAACAAAACATCAGGACAACTATTTTTCAAACAGCGAGTTCGAGAAAACCGAACAATGGTGTGACCAAATAAGCATCGAACTCGGAAACAAAATACAAATGCTTAGAGATACGACATGCAGCATCAAGATGCCAGAAATAAAGCTACCTATGTTCAGCGGTGGCTATGAAAATTGAATGACATTCCAAGACCTGTTTGAAAAAATAATACACTCCAACAAAACGGTGACAACAATAGAAAAATGCAGTACCTTAAAAGCAACGTCACAGGAGAAGCATCAAAACTAATCCAACACCTTCAAATAGCAGAATGCAATTACAAAACAGCATGGGAAATTCTCGAGAGCAGATACTACAACAAACGGTTAATGGTAAAAGTTTTAATAGACAAAATTCTAGACTTTCCCACTATCCAAGAGCAAGATGCAGGTGCAATAAGGCGTCTGCATGACACCACTTATAAGTGTCTGGAAGCAATAAAGAACCTAGGAGTAGAAACAACCTCCTGGGGTCCTCTTATTGTCCACATAATAGCAAGAAAATGGGACGTAGAGACAAATAAACTATTCGAACAATCGCTGAAAGCACCAAATGAAATACCACTAATGGAGGAAGTAATGGAATTCCTCAAACTAAGATTCCAGTCAATGGAAGCGATGTCCCAGGCAAGAAAATCACACCATATTACCACACGAGGATAGCCCCACTGGAAACCCCAGTGGCAGAATAAACGGCAAGCATGCGTCTACTGCAACCAATATCACAAGTTGGGTGACTGTATCGAATTCAAAGGGTTGTCAACACAAGCCAGGATCACATTCGTGAGAGAAAAACGTCTATGTTTCAATTGCATGGACCACAGTTCCAATATCGGATGCCACGCAATACGGCGGTGCACAACGTGTCAGTACCCGCACCACACATTACTGCACCAGGAATACAAAAAACCTGCAACACACCAGCAAACAAAATCGGCAGCGCACGCATCAACCAAAGAAGTTAAGGAAGCATGCAGCCCCGAAAATAGAAAAAAAGAAGTTTTATTAGCTACAGCAATTATCAGAATAAAGGACATCTTCGGTGAATTTCACATGTTACGAGTATTAATCGGTCCAGGGTCACAGGCATCATTCATTACTGAAGATTCTGCACAGCTACTAAGACTACCAAGGCAAAAAGTACATGCCGAGATCAGCGGGTAGGAGGTTCTACACCAACCAATGCAACCTCAAAAATAAACATCCAACTAAAACCTTTACATCCAAGTACCTTCTCACTAACCACAGAAGTTATAGTGCTAAACAAGAACACGGAGAATCTTCCCATGAAGCAATCCAAGTTCGACAACAGCCAGTGGACAAACCAAACATTGGCAGATCCCACACTCGATAAGCCGGGGCCAATAGATGTGCTTCTGGGAGCTGAAGATTACGCAAAGTTAATACTAGACGGGGTAAAAAGAACAGGCGACGTATTAGGTCAGAACTCAGAATTAGGATGGATTTTGTCAGGGCAGATCTACAATCCTAAAAAAGAAGAAGTGACGATAGTTAGTATGGTGTCATGGGAAGAAGAAATGCACTTTTGGGAACTCGAGGAAATTCCAAGGGCAGTGGAAATGTCCCAACAAGATGAAGAGTGTGAAGAACATTACCAACGAACCACGGTGAGGAACCCGGATGGAACTTACACAGTAAAAATACCACTCAAAAAAGATCCAGACACGTTGGAAAACTCAAGACCATTGGCAGTCGCAAGATTACTACAGCTAGAGAAGAAATTTTTAAAAGACAACAAGTTGAAGACAGGTTACAAAAAATTCATGGACGAATACCTCCAACTAGGGCACATGAAACTAGCCACCAACCCAAATGAAGACAGGGTGTACATACCACATCAGGCAGTTATGAAAGAAACCAATACAACGACCAAACTGAGGATAGTATTTGACGCATCATCTAAGGACTCCAACGGGAAGAGTTTAAACGAGATGATGCACGTAGCCAAGATTACAACAGGATCTATGGGACCTCTTAGTAAGATGGAGAAAACATCGCTACGTGCTCATGGCTGACGTAGAAAGATGTACCGTCAAATCAAACTTGACAAAGAAGATTACAAATACCACACTATCCTGTGGAGAACCACACCAAGGGAACCAATCAAAGAGTACCAACTTACAACCGTGACATATGGAAAGCTTCCGCACCTTACCTAGCGGTAAGGACATTACAACAACTAGCCCAAGATGAAGAAAGCAATTACCCGCAAGCATCAGCAGTAACACTGAAAGATTATTACGTGGACGACCTGTTAACTGGAACCACCACGATAGAAGACGCAAAAATTTTACAGGAAGAATTAATCACATTATCAGCGAAAGGAGGATTTACGTTAAGAAAATGGGCAGGAAACCACAAAGAATTATGGAAAGAAGAAAAAGAAACGTCGGAACCACTGGATATCAACCAAAACGAAACAAGGAAATCCCTAGGAGTGAGATGGCTACCAGATCAAGACAGCTTTAAATTCAAGGTAGCACTCAACAACAAAACATTAACAAAAAGAAGCATACTATCAGAAACAGCAAAAATCTTCGACCCGCTAGGATGGGTCAGTCCAATAACAATAACAGCCAAACTAATAATACAAGAATTATGGATAAGCGCGATCAAATGGGATCAAAAAGTACCTGACAACATAGCATCCAAATGGGTGAAGTTCCGGGATAAATTAAAAGCTATAGAAGAACTAAAGGTACCAAGATGGAAGAAAGATTCCAGATGGAACAACTTTACACCATCCCAACCACCTCGTCGGGCAGAATGTTCAATCTGCAATTGAACATGAACTTGGCCAGGATGTTTAATCTTGCAGATTAAACAGGGTATTTTAATAATGTTAATAATGTTAGTAATTTTATATTTAGTAATAAGTTGAGAAATATAAGTAGAATTAACGATTAAGAAATACGTAAAACAAATCGTAAGCAAAACTGAATATAGAGCAGGTTAATTGTTGCGACAAATTGTGCTGATACAAAAGTGTGTAAGGTTGAAATTACACATATACTATGTTCATTTTAACTAGTAAGCACAAAAAGGCGCTTAAATGAATAAAACATGACCTACTAACTAGGTCAAACAATAAAATACGTCATGTAAAAAAGTTGTATATAAAGTGTAAATAATATCAAATAAATCAGTCTTTGAATGAATCTCATCTTTTATTCAATTACTCAACAGGGTTGTGAGGTCTAGTCTACAATTGGTACGAGTGACGGCGTACCCCTCACATTAAACCCCAACTACTCAATCTCTCTAATCAGAGAATTGAACAGCACTTAAAGATGTTAATAAGGCCATAAACAAAAACTAGTGCTTAACGTTGGTAATGTTTTTCTTCCTTTTACAACTAAGGTTATTGATATAATTAAAAAAATCTTAATTAATCATTGCCTTAGGACTGTTTTGAAACCTGTAAGGAAGTTTAAAGAACATTTAAGGTGACCTAAAGGCGTTTCAAACACATTGTCATTTTCTGGAGTTTATAAATTATCTTGTTCTTGTGGAAAAATATTGGAACCACAAAACGTAGCTTTGATACAAGACGTAAAGAATATTTCCGATTGTGTAGATTAGGTCAATCAAAGAAATTTAGGGTAGCTAAGTATGCTTTAAATGATTTAAATCATGACATTCAATTTGATAATATGGAAATATTCTCAAGACAAACCCATTATTATGTTCGTTTACGTGAAGCTATTGAGATCTATAAATATCCTAATAACTTTAAAGGCAAGAACAAAATCTCGGTTTAAATGGGTTTTGGCATCTTATAATTAAAAAAAAGGCACAACGGTACGTCTTAATTGTAGCTTTTAGTATGTCTAGATTTTCTTTGCTGCGTTTTTTCCAAGACCTTGAAGTAAATGACTCACCAATTAGATATGTTAAGTCACCATCGCACTATAATAATTTAACACATGTAGTTAAATTTAATAATCATATTATACGTACTACATTGTGGTTTCATTTGTACAATATCAATTACAACCATTAAGCAAAAACTACTTCTTTGTTCGATTTGACTAGATCTTTAATTGGTATGTCAAGTTTCAATTTGTCAATGTTTTTATCAATTTCAAATTAAAGTTTTTGCCAACGTTACACTTACATCAACATTTTATTAAATTTTTGTTAAATTGTTCTTTCATTATTACATTTCTTACTGTTAGCCTTCGTCCCCGGCAGTTCTGATTTATCATCTTTAAGGCAGTTTAATAACATTTAATTTATTAACGATCTGTTTATTCTCTACTAAAATTATATTCCATAGTTGACTTTGTACGTTTATCAAACTGTTATATTAATAGCATACTTATTTTTGCGTTTTCATGTTTTTCGTATTTCATACACTTGTCATAACATCTCAAGTCGTTCTTAAATATATTACCATTTACTGAGGACCATAACTGTAATTGTTACTAAAACGTATAAATTTATATAAAATATAAATAAAAAACTGCATGATTTAAATCCCAAAAGGTAATCCTTTTAATTATTTGTAATAATCGTGAAAGTTTTACATTTACATATTAAGGTTGCTTCAATGTTCGTTTGTAAGTATCCGTTGTTCAAAAGCACCATTTCTGGTTTCGTTACTTCTTCTTCGATATAGTTTGTATCTGGGAGCCTCTTGATCTTGTTACCAGATGGAAGTGGTCTCTATGTACACAGTATGTCTCAGTTCTCTGTTATTCTCTGCATATACCAACAGCGGGAGGACTGTTTATTTCTATTTCCATCTTTATCGTTAATTTTATATTGACATGCATGTTGTTTATATGTTCTAAACATTTATATAGTTTTACTTGTGTACGATCGTGTATACTTGTGTATGTAGGTGTGCGCGTATGTGCGTGTGGCTGGCGTATGTGCGCGTGTGTGTGTGTACAAGTGTGCATGTCTGCGTGTGCATGATTGCGTATATATATATATATATATATATATATATATATATATATATATATATATATATATATATATATACAGTAGAATTGGTCTATGCACCATATGGATCAAAAATCTTAATATTCGATTATTTGCTTCCCTAATTATTTTAGACAAAAAGGCTACTTTTTTACAGACAAAAATCCTGAATCGGCTGATGATGTCATTACAATTGATTTCTCAACAAATCTTCTTACAAACAATATTACCACAAGCGATGTGCATTACAAAAGACAGTACCCCTTTGTTACTTTCACCATTCACGTTCTATCTACGAACCAATCTGTTTTTTATGCATACCCTCAGACAATTGCAAAAAAGGAGCTGACAAAGTTATGTCCTTTTTTTATCATTTTGCCTTTAATATTTTGTGTCAAGATGTTAAAAATTTACGCATATTCTGTGACTCATGTGCAGGACAGAACAAAAACTTTACATTGGTTAGATATTTACACTATTTAGTCAACAAAAAGAAAAGATTTGACTCCATTCACGTCATATTCCCAATGAGGGGCCAGTCATATCTTGAGTGCGACAAACATTTTGGGTTATCAATCATAAAACCAGAGTGGAAGTTCCTGCTCAATGGATAGATGTATTTAAAACATCAAGATCAAAACCTCGGACTTTTGATGTAATCTAATGTCAACGAACAGTGGCCGTGAGAAAATTCACCTACAATGGTGCCTTTGAACATTTTGTTATTTTGAACCGCAATCAAGTCTGGCCTTGTAATTTAACTCCTGAGCCATTGTACTCTAGATTAATATCCTCAACAGTTACTACATGGATGAGGATGAATTTAATGTGAGAGAAAAATTGGTTTTATTTTATTTTATTTTATTGTTGTTTTGAATTTTTTACAGACACTGTAAGAAAGGACTTCATTCACATTGTTTATTTGTTTATGGACTTGGATCGCTTATTAATTTTTTTGTGGGCTATCAACTTAATTTTTGATTCTTGTACACCAAAAAATTATATTATGCTAAGTTACATATTTTATGACAAATTGTCAAATTGGAAGGTAAAAGAGGTTGCATAATTATCCTAATAACATTATTATTAAAATTATATCGTCTCTTCATTTCCACTTCGTAGGTTGGAATGGTCGTGTGTTGTTCTACACCAGATATTTATTTTTTGCAAATATTGCAGTTGATTTAGATATTAAAATTTTCATAATTAGTCGGTTAAGATAACAAATTACAATGTCCTTAATTTGCAAGTTAGTAAATATTTTAAAAACTATACAAAGAAATTGTTTCTATAGTTTTACATTCTATCTTTATCCTACTTTATTAGACTCTCTAATACTTAATCCAGCTGGAATAAGTGGAACTATTACGTGATTCATATTGAACTGATACAAACAATTAATTACAATAACTATATATATATATATATATATATATATATATATATATATATATATATATATATATATATATATATATATATATATATATATATATATATATATAACAGGGTGATTTTTAAGTTGAGGCTTGTTTTAAACTATGTATAGAATTAATTAAAATAAACAACTTTTTCAAATAACATTTTTTAATTAACTCAAAAATAAAAGAGATATTTCGTTTTAAAGGAATAAGCAGTCAAGTTCTATTTCAAATGCTGTGCGCGATGTAACCACTGTTCGGTGACAGCGCGCAATAACGAAATTCGTTTTGTTTTAATTGCTGCTGTTGTCTGTTGTATGCGCCCAATTAATTTTTCCCACGTGTTTACCGGTGTTTTAAAAACTAACGCTTTCATGTAACCCCACAGAACTGGCCCATTTCGACCAATCCACCTGTTTGGAAAAGTATAATCCAAGAACTCCCGCAATTCTCGTCTAAAATGAGGAGGTGCTCCGTCTTGTAGAAGCCACATGTTTTGCCTTATATACAATGGCAACTCTTCCAGCAGATTAGGTAGATGATTTTCCAAAAAATTTAGATAATTCTCGCCCGTTAAACGGTCTGGCAAGATGTGCGAACCTATGAGTATTCCATTTAAAATTCCAGCCCAAATATTTACGGAAAACCTTTCTTGAAAACTTGATCTTCGTATAGCATGGGGATTTTCAAATGACCAAACATGAGTATTGCGGAAATTGTTGATTCCATTTCTGGTGAATATTGCCTTGTCCACGCACAAAATTTTTCTTGTAAAATTCAAGTGATCTGCATTGTTTCGTAAAAGCCATGCACAAAACTCAACTCTACGAGGATGGTCTTGAGGAAGTAGCGCGTGTACACGTTGAACGTGAAATGGGTACAACTGATTTTCCCACAATGTTTTCCACACCTTTTTTGGACCTCACGTGCAATTTCTCTAGTACTTATGGATGGATCTTCCTCAACAATATTTAAAATTTGTTCTTCATTCTGCATATTCACAGGTTATCTCGATCTTCCTACATGCCCTCCACGATGTTCTCTTAAATAACCAGTATCCCTTGCCCTCTGAACGAGATTTATAAAACTACGGGATGTCGGATGCACTCTTAATGGAAAGCGTTCTGCATACAGCCTTGCGGCTGCAGCCGGACTTTGACGACACTCCCCATAAATCAACAGCATGTCCACGAGTTCATTATTTTCATACACATGAACCATTCTTTATATTTCAATTATCATAAACCGACTGAAATCTAACACGCGATTAACTGACAACAAATTGACACATTTCTGCTTGGCATAAAAAGTGTAAACAGAAACAAAATAAAATTAACAGCCGTCTTATCACAGAGATTGTTTGCAGTTCGATCACAACCCGAATATGCGTGGTGAGGCTATAAACACCGGTAAACACGGGGTAATAATTAATTGGGCGCATAGAACAGGCAGCAGCAACAATTAAAGCAAAACTAAATATATATATATATATATATATATATATATATATATATATATATATATATATATATATATATATATATATATATATATATATATATGTCTCAGAAAGTTGGAACCATAGGAAACTTTTTATTATTAATTTTAGGAAAAAAGTTATTCTTTATAAAAAGTTCTGAATGTTCCAAAATCTAAAATACGATCATCAAATATCAAATTTTTTTAGTCGTATACGAGGTTTGTCAAAAAATATGAATTTTACTCAAGAGTAAAGAACCTATAAAATTGACAATATCGAAAAATGTTATTAAGAAAAGTTGATTAAATATGCAGTTATATCCATTTACATTGAAAAAATAGGTTTTGTTCTTGTTTAATATTGTTTCTATTTTGAATGAACATTTATCTCTTGTGATTATAAAAGCCATGATAACCTTTTCGAATCTTAATGTTTTCAAACAATTTTGCAATTTAAACACGTATTGAATGCATATGCATTTATTTAATTTAATTTAAAAATAAGCAAATTCATAAAAATAATAAGTTGTGCAACTAACGTAATATTAATTCTAGAAATAAATAGAAACTTAATTTTCACTCATTCCACTAATGCCTCCATATATCCACCGTCGCGTTCAATACGTTCTATTGGCAAATTCACGTAATACATTCCTGACCATTTCTGGAGAAATTCCTGGCATTTTTCTAAAATTATTCTTTCTAAATGGTCAACATCTTGAAATGGCCCTTCCTGGTAAACTTAATGTTTCAAGTAGCCCCATAGGAAGCAATCAAGGGGAGGGGGTAAGGTCAGGGGAACTAGCAGGCCAAAAAAGATCAGAATATCTGTGGATAACGTTTCCATGGGACATATGTTCAAGATATCCCCTAATATTCAATGTACTGTGACATGAGCCACCATCTTGTTGGTAGCAAATACATTGTCGTTCTTGTAAGGGTAGTTCGTCTATGAAGTCATAAATGTGAGTTTGTAATAACTGTAAATAACTTTCGGCATTCATGATTTGACGAAAAAAAAAAGGTCCTATTAATCTGTTTTTATAAATGCCACACAACACATTAGTCTTGAAGGAATATTGGTCATGAGACTTTATTACAAAATTGGGATTTTCATCAGACAACCAGCGACAATGTTGTGACGCGACAGTTCCATTAGACGAGAATGTTGCCTCATCAGAAAAAATAATACGTCTCATAAAAAAAGGGTCATCTTCTAACTCTCCTTGAATGAGACAGCAAAAATCAAAGCGCTTATCATAGTCTCTTTATTTCAATGTGTGCACTATTTTTGATTTGAATCCTCTGTATTTATTCAGTTTTAAAATTCTTGTCACTGTATCTTTACTTACATTCTTTTGCATCAACGATTTCCTTTTGTGTAATGACATTTTTGGATTGGCTACAACAGACAGCATTACTTCAAACTGCGTATTATCATCGGCTACCAATTGTCGGCTTTTTACGTCAAACCTATTCTTAATACTTCCAGTATTTTTGAATTTATTCATTATTTTCGTAACAGTTGAATGGGTAATATTTTTATTGGGATGTCTATTATTAAAAATAATTGCGCCTTCTCTATGGGTTTTATAATTTTCTCCCACAATCAAGACGATTTCTATTTTATCTTCACTACTTAATAACGCTACCATATTTATTGGTTAAATTCTAACGCGTTTTGACTGTAACTGTCAAACATTTGTTGTTATCAAACATTCATTAGTTTGTCAGTCCTAGATTACACATAACTACAGTAAAATTGGCATTGTTATTGTACCTAGAAATACATTTTAAAAATCAATAAATTGTTTCAATGTAATTACATATTTTAACGTAATTTTTAGTTCTGATCAACTTTTTTTAATAACATTTTTCGATATTGTCAATTTTAAAGGTACTTTACTCTTGAGTAAAATTCATATTTTTTGACAAACCTCGTATACGACTAAAAAAATTTGATATCTGATGATCGTATTTTACATTTTGGAACATGCAGAACTTTTTATAAAGAATAACTTTTTGCGTAAAATTAATAATAAAAGTTTCCCATATATATATATATATATATATATATATATATATATATATATATATATATATATATATATATATATATACATATATATGGAAAAATATTATCGCGGGTCTGACTTATAATAAGTAAAACAAAGACAGTACAATCAGTTCACTTGCTAAGTGAAATAGAATACACAATAAACTAAAAGCGCTGATGCCACACATGCGTCTTTTGAATAGGCTTCTATCAATGACACATTTAATTGCTACTGTCAGCGAGAATTGAAAATCAGTGTTTTTGGAAGTCCGACACAATACTCATGTATTCCACTGAAGAAAAAAAGGTGGTACTATTCAGGAAACACTGTACAAGAAATATTGGTCAGGTTTGCTTTTTCCTTTGAAAACGGGCCAATTCCATCAGAAAGTACGATTATTCGTACTGCTGTAAATTTGAAAGATATGTATGTTTAAATAATTGTAGAAAATACAGTAGCATTAATGGAAATGATGGTGAGTATACTGGTTGTAACTTAAACGAAGAACGCGAATTCCAAGAAATTGCAGTGTGTAGTTTATCAGAAACTAATTTCCCGTGCAAAAGTACAAAAATTGCGGAAGAAATGAATATTGAACCAACAACAGTTCGCAATATCTTGACAAGGAATAAATACCGTTGCTATAAGTTGCAAACTACACAAGATATTTTCCCAGAAGACCATCAAAAGCGAATGGAATTTTATGAAAATATGATGAATCGGGCTAATGAAAACGAAAGATTTATTGAAAATATTTTGTTTACCGACGAGTGTTCTTTTAACTTACATGGCCATCACAGCCCATCTGTCGTTGTTGGTTACTCTAGGGAAAACACATCAGTATTAGTATTTGATGACATTTGGTATCCAGAAGATGGCAGTTATGTTCATATTGTAATAAGAGTTCAACAGTTCTTGAAACTACGTTCCCTAACCGTATTATTAGTGTAAAAGGTAGGTACTGTTAAATATCCTTCTCGCTCACCTGATATCGCGTCGAACGACTTTTTTGTTTGCGGATACGTATCCCAGCAAATTTATGGGCACAGGCATGAACGTGCTAACAATTTGGACGAACTTTGTGTCAAAGCTACAGACTCTTTAAACAGAATCACACAAGAAATGTTAGAATACACCCCAACTGAATTTTATTACAGATTGGGTTACTGCCTTGCGCAAGGTGGAGGTCTTTTCGAAAATCTTGTAAAGTAGAGTTTTCAAAAAAGTGTATTCTGTTCATTTTTAAAAATAGTTGGTTTTTCAATAAGAATTGTAATGCTAAAGTTAAACCTTAAACTTAAGTTATACTATCAATGTAAAAGCTAATGTTCTTGTTTGTTGCTCTCGTAAGTTTCTTCTTCGTTCTTCTTACGAGTAGTAATCGAACCATGTCATAAATTCGCAATTACAATAAACTTTGATGTTTGAGGTATTATCATTTAATGTTTAAGTGTAAAGTATTTACTTAATAGTTTCAAAGAACACTTCTTAATTGCTTTGGTTTCATTAGAAATGTTGAAGCTAGATTGAAGGAGACTTAAGTAGTTCATATTTTGTCCCTACATGCAAATATGTACAAGTGGCAACATCGGTAAAGTTATGTCTCTCTCACACTCATGTAATGCTTATTATAAATCAGACCCGCAATAATGTTTTTCAATATATATATATATATATATATATATATATATATATATATATATATATATATTTATATCTTATTATATCTTATCTGTCTATTGCATGTAAATCTCATGTTATTAATTTGGACGAAATCACCTTACAGGAATATCCATGCTGATTAATGGGTATATTCGAAACCCTCTGCCGTCTTAAAATACAAAATATTTGACTTCAACCACTGCTATACCACAAAATATGAAAACTTAAAGTTTCTACGTGGTACCATCAATACTAATACAACAGGTATTATACTTATACAGGGTGTAGAATTGGCCGATGCACCATAGGGATTTCAAAATCTTAAGATTCGATTATTTGCTTCCCTAATTATTTTAGACAAAAAGGCTCTTTAGCTTTTTTGTAGACAAAAATTCGGAATCGACTGATGTTGCTTGTTTTTATTTTGAATTTTTTTAGAAAGCAAATATTTAGGCAAATAAAAATTTTCACTTTCTCAAAAATCGGCGCTGCCTGGAAATTGTTGGCAGGTATTAATTTAATAAAAAGAAAAAAACTTTACACAAAATATGTAAATAACTAACATCGTTTAATTAATAATACTAAATGAATAAAATAACTTCATTTAACGAATCTTTAATGGTAACTAGTTTATTAAATGCCCAAATAAGCCACCTTCCGCCTCTAGACGATATCCTAACCTACCACAAAACTCACGTCTAACATTTGCTAATTGTTTTGACATTATTCTGGAGCAGTAGTATCTAACAGAATATACTTTTGATTTTAAATGTCCCCACAAATAGAAGTCATTTGGAGAAAAATCAGAACTTCGAGCAGGCCAATTAATTTCATATCCCCGACTAATAACCTTGTTGTTAAAACTTTGATTTAAATACTAGCGTATATTTTGGCTGGTATGTGCGGGACACCCGTCCATCTGAAGACAGATTTCTTGATCTTGTCGGGCCACTTCGGTTATAGCTGGCGTTATTCCGTCTGGTAACATTCGTTCAGACGTTAAATTTTTTCCAATAAAAAACGATCCAATAATGTTTTGACTCAAAACACCTGCCCAAACGTTCAGTTTTTGAGGATATTGACTTCTCCTTTTGCATAAATATGAGGATTCCTCGAATCCCACATTTTGTTATTCTGCGTATTTGGTTTATTATGGAGCATAAACGTACATTCGTCAGAAAAACAAATATTTTTGCCTTTTCCATCATTAGATGGTGTGGAAGCAATTCTTGGTTACATTGATTTTGCTTCATAATTTTTTGTACCCTGCTGTAGCATATTTCATACGATGGAGCTACTTGCCTTACACGTACTGTTGGATCTTCAGTCACTAAGTAATCCATTTTGCGTGTTCTGATTGTCTTCGCGTCTGACATATCGCTTTGGTTTTGTATTACAATTGCAGTAATTATTTAACACAGACCCAGTTGCCTCGAACTAACTGATTAACCTGCTAACTTTGTGTGGCTAGATTGGTCATTTGGATATTTTGGCAAATAATCACTTAAATCGCGTGCTGTTCCAGTAATAAACCCATTTTAAATTGCTCAAATAATTCAAGAAGCTGCAATGTCATCAGAAATAAAATTGTTTTTTAACATTAGAAGATCTCTAATAAAACGAATAGAAAAGTGCATTGAAAGTTGTGTTTACGAATATATATATATATATATATATATATATATATATATATATATATATATATATATATATATATATATATATATATATATATATATATATATTATTATTTAAGCTTCACAAGTAGTATTATTCAATAAAGACATTATTCGAACAACTTGTGTTTATTAACGTGAAAATTATGATATTCAACGTTTCGGGACTTACTATGTCCCTTTGTCAAGAATGATATTTAATATTGGCCGAGAGCTAAGATTTTGAGTTATTCGTAATTTTGAATTTTGTTTAATAAGGTTCTTAAAATATGCGGTATCCTAGAACAATCATCACGTTTGTTAAGGGCATTAGGCTTCTCAATTTCAATGGCTTCTCTAGTAATCCGCTGTGTAAATTATATAAAGGGCAAGTAATCGAATATTAATTGTGTTAATTTCGTGTCCAGTATCTAAATAATGATTAGCCAAAGATGACAAAGGATTTTGTTGTTTGATGGCTAGTTTGTGTTCATTAGCTCTCACATATAATTTTCGGTTTGTTTGTCCAATATAACTTCTTGTGCAGCCGTTGCAAGGTATCTCGTACACTCCTTGATTTTCATTACCAATTTTGTCTTTCGGATTCTTTAAAAGTCTAAATTCATGTTTGGAAATTTTTTTAGCGATTTTATCAGTGATTCCTTTTATATATGGTAAAATTACTGGAATTTTATGTTCGGTATCTAATGAGTTGGAATGGTTTTTAGGTTTTCTGATTTTTTTGACAATTTTGATTATTTCGTTCTGGCTGTAATTATTTTGAATTAAAATATTATGAATAGTGTTCATTTCGTCATTTCTAGAATTTTGATCTGATAGATGATAAGAACGGAATATTAAAGACTTCATAGCGCTATGTAAATGACTGGGATGATGATGTGAAAGAGAATTTAGGTATCTGTTTGTATGGGTAGGTTTCCAGTAAACACTATGTGAAAATTTGCCATTATCAAGTCTTGTTATAAGTGTATCTAAAAATGGGAGGGAGTTATTTATTTCAATTTCCATTGTAAATTTAATGTTGGTATGAATTTTGTTAAGGTGATCATATTTGGAAGAACCTTATTAAACAAAATTCAAAATTACCAGTAACTCAAAATCTTCCCAGTATCTCGGCCAATATTACATCTACATCACCTCTAAATCCTGATACTTAAGATCCTATCAACATTCCGGCATCTAATACAATTCCAAATTCAACGTCATATCTTGGATCTGGAAATCGAAGCAGAACTCGTTCATCAAAATTATTATAATTAATTAGTTAGTTTGTTTCATATTTCATATACTAAATATCATTCTTGACAAAGGGGACATAGTAAGTCCCCGAAACGTTGAATATCATATATTTTCACGTTAATAAACACAAGTTGTTCCGAATAATGTCTTTATTGAAAAATATATATATATATATATATATATATATATATATATATATATATATATATATATATATATATATATATATATATATATATATATATATAATCTCTCGTTTCTTAGAGGCAACGAAATACGTGATCGTCGTGCAATTCTTGCTTATATGAGAGTTTGATTAAAATTGTGATGTTAATAATACATACATATCAACATCTAGAAGCTCAAATTAATTGTCTGTATCAGTTCAATCTTAGTCACCTAATAGTTCCACATATTCCAGCTGGATTAAGTATTAGAGAGTCTAAATAAAGTAGGATAAAGGTAGAATGTAAAACTATAGAAACAACAATTTCTTTGTATAGTTTCTAAAATATTTACTAACTAGCAAATTAAGGACATTGTAATTTGTTTTATCTTAGCCGACTAATTATGAAACTTTTTAATGTCTTAATCAACTGCAACATTTGCAAATAATAAATACCTGGTGTAGAACAACACTCGACCATTCCAACCTACGAAGTGGAAATTAAGAGAGACGATATAATTTTAATAGTAATGTTATTAGGATAATTATGCAACCTCTTTTTTACCTTCCAAACTACATATACATTAGAAGACCACAGGGGAAAAACGATCTAAGTCACAATATTATAGTTCGGAGGTATTCATAGTTTAATATTTCAAACCTCATAAAATTGAAACTAGACAGTTACAATTTGCGCAAAAAATTGTATGTTTTAGTCAACTTATATGTATTCTATTATAAAATGTGTAACTTAACGTAACATAATTTTTTGGTGTACAAGAATCAAAATGAAATTGATAGTCCACAAAAAAATTAATAAGCGATCCAAGTCCATAAACAAATAAACTATGTAATAAAGTCTTTTCTTACAGTGCTTGTAACAAATTCAAAACAACAATAAAATAAAATAAAATAAAACCAATTTTTCCCTCACATCAGATTCATTCTCACTTGTGTGCCCATTAGCGTACAGTACCTCCATGTAGTAACTGTGAGGGTATTAACCTGGTGCTCAATGGCTCAGGAGCTAAATTACAAGGCAGGTTTGATTGCGGTTCAAAATGACAAAATGTTCAAAAGCACCATTATAGGCGAATTGTCTCACGGCCACTGTTCGTGGGTGTTCTGTACTAATTTTCAGTTCTCTCGCCGGTCCAGTTGGAAAGGGACAGCTTTTTCTAAAATAATTCATTGGAAATATCGTTCATGCAAAGCATTTCAGTCGATTACATCAAAAGGTTGAGGTTTTGATCTTGATGTTTTAAATACATCTATCCATTGAGCAGGAACTTCCACTCTGGTTTTATGATTGATTAACCCAAAATATTTGTCGCACTCAAGATATGACTGGCCCTCATTGGGAACATGCCATGAATGGAGTCAAATCCTTTTTTTTTTGTTGACTAAATGGTAATATCTAACGAGTGTAAAGTTTTTATTCTGTCCTGTACATGAGTCACAGAATATGCGTAACTTTGTAACATCTTGACTCAAAATATTAAAGGCAAAATGATAAAAAAAGGACACAACTTTGTCATCTCCTTTTTCTGAAGTTGTCTGAGGGTGTACGTGAAAAAACAGATTGGTTCGTAGATAGAACGTGAATGGTGAATAACAAAGGGGAACTGTTTTTTGTAGTGCACATCGTTTGTGGTAATATTGGTTGTAAGAAGATTTGTTGACAAATCAATTGTAATGGCTTCATGATTTACTTGTTGTCTGGCAAATTTCTTTTCTTTTCTTTTTCTTGTATAGAATTCAAGTGATTTTCATTTGTGTAGTTTATTTTCTGTTTCCCTTTGTTTTGACTGTCTATTCAATACAACCTTTATTTCTTGGTCTAAAATATTTTATGTGGCCGGCTCTGATGCGTTCCTCTTTTATCACGACATGAATGTCCTTCTTATTTCAAATAATTTTTCAATGGTATAAGGGATCTATTTGTAATTACACGGAGGTTAATGTACGCCTTTTGACACACTAGCTGCTCATTTCTGTTTTCTAATGAATTAAATCTATTAATTATTTCACGTTTTTGTATGTCTGTAATAATTTTAAAGCAATGAAACCTATTACACCTGCATGGCTCCCTGTTTCAAATGTGTGGTTTCAAATTTTTGTAGCATTAGACCGTATGACTTTCTTTTGCGTGTTACCTGACACACATGATTATTCATTTTTACCAAAAATTTTTATAAAAACACCGGTTGTAGAAAAAATCATGTGTGTAATTCGAGCACAAAGTGACATTGCCGCTCTCGCGAGATAGTCACACTCTCTCGCTCAGAGCAGCAATGTATTACTTTGCGCTGTTAATACACAGTTACTTTCTACGAGCGTGCGGAAAAGTATACTTTTCCGCACGCATTATAATTTAGAAAATTCTACTTTTCCGAACGCCGTGCGTCAAAGTACTTTACCGCACGATAAATAATTACTCTAGAATACATTTGTATTTGCATTTTGATGCAAGGTATTATAGCATTTTATAATTATTTTTCCATTTTATTCAAATTTTGTTAAATATTGCGTACTGAAAAATAAGCCTGTTAAGTGTGAAACCTCCGTTGATACAAATAAATTAAAAAGAAATTCAAACTAAATAATCTGACATTACTACCGATATTATTAATTAAAAATATTAAATCATGCAGCTTTGGCCGTCATATTTTGAGAGTTCACCTATTAAATTGATATTAAATTAATAAATATCAAGTATTGAGCTAGTGAGTCGATAATCAGATTCGCTTGTATCTGGTTATTTTTCACCTAATTAAATGTTATTCTTTTATTCTCCTCACGTTTGCAGAAAAAATGTTCCTAACACATGCGGAAAGTGTTGCTCTCGCACTAGTTAGGAAAATAACTATATCCATACTTTTACAGAAACCGGTGTCGTTCAAAATTTTTTTAAGAGCATTTAGATGACTATTAACCTCTATCTGACATGAAGTTTTAAACGTCTGTGTGACATAGATTATTGTTTTTGTTTTTACAATGTTACCTATTTTCGTAATGAGCTTATTATACAAGATGTCTCATAATCATCCTAAAAAATTATTAAAATCATTTTATATCTTTAAATTCCCATTTTGTAGGTAGGAATGTCGTGTGTTGTTTCCACGTCAGATATTTAATTTATAATACAAAATTGTAAACAACTAATATATAGTTTAAAACATTACAATTGTAAAGACATAAACTATATAGTTATACCAGTTTATAAAACTATCATATCAGATCAGATCTTAGTTCGCTTTATATTAAAAAACCTTGTGACGAAAAGTTATATAAAATTAAATTAAAAAAAAGATTTACAAACTTTCCTATAAAGTTGACCGTTATTCAGATATGGAACGAAGTAGAACTAACACTTAAACTCTACCATAGGAATTTATTTGCCACTAAATTACGCGTCGTATCAAAAAATTGCATAGAACATAATTAATGTATATGATTAAGGTCTATATATTGGTATTTTTATATTTTTTAACTGTACAGCTGTTTCAGAAATATTTGATAAAGGCGCTTAGTGAAGCCTCCTCAATGCCGTTTCTTAATATTAA
>JARFJB010001851.1:205000-212500 GCA_036346205.1 Vesta saturnalis | reverse complement strand
GTTGTGTAAAATGTTCTATATTTATAGAGTTTGTGTTAATTGCTACAATTAACAATAATGCCTGCTTCAGTTCTGCACACTTCTGACCACAGGGGTGCTTCAGGATCACAAGAAATTTCGGTATCTAAAGATAATGCAAATGTTAAAACTACTAGATCGTTTTCAAATGTTGTTTCAAGTTCTGCTTTCCCAAAAAAACAAGGATAATTTTTTCATCAGTGGAAGGTCTTTCAGTTAAAGATTATGTATTAGCAACGGGAAAAATGATTGGACCAAAGAACGTTTTATTTGCTTCCAGGATGAGCAATAATAGAATTTGTATTTTTTCATCTAAAGACCTTGTTTGCAAATTTATTGATATGGAAGGCGGAGTTAATATTAATGACATATTTATCCCTGCTAGAAAACTAATATTACCAGCTAAACGTATAATTTTATCAAACGTTTCACCCATAATTCCTCATTACATAATAGAGGACGAGTTAAAAAGAATAACTTACGATTGGTTTCTCCAATATCATTTATTGGAGCTGGAATTGGGTTAGAGGAATATAGTCATGTTTACAGTTTTAAAATTTTAAGCTACAGACTCTGAAGAATGCACTGATTTTCCACCATCAGTTGTTATAGATTTTGAAAATGAAGAATATAGAATTTTTCTTTCTGATGAGAAAATCAGATGTTTCAAATGCAAGGAATTTGGCCATATAGCATCTAAATGTACCCACTCTGATTCTGAAGATCCAACCCTATGATATCTAACAAGAGAAACCATCCCACTACTGGTTCTGTTAGTGTAGCAAAGACTCGTATACCAGTGTCAATGAAAATGAAGAAACATTGGTAATTGAGGAAGCAACATTTGCAGAGCCGCAAACGTCTCATATGGAGAAATCAGTAAATAAGAAGAGGAAACTATCACAACCAATTGAAATTGAAAACTATGACGACATCTTGCCATTATGGTCGAATGAAAACGATAATTCCTTAGATTTTGTAAATTTTCAGATTTTTTGATAAATGTTAAAGGATGTAGTAATGCCTTAGAAACAGCAAGACTCTATACAGATGATATAAATGGTCTTATGAAATTATTAAAAAGAGCAGCATCTTGTTTCACTCAAAGAGCAACTAAGGAAAGATGCAAACGTTTGGTTAATTATCTAAAGAGAGATCTTGCAAAGAAGGTTCACCAACTTCGCCTCCTGAATCAATAAGAGGTTCATCGCTTGATCGTTCATCTTCGGTAGACAGGGATGGTAACACACTTTCAATAAACAAAAAATTATGGCAAGTGACCTGAATATTTTTACTATAAACGCTAAAAGTCTACGAACGATATTTAAATGGAACCATCTCCTAACTTTTGTTAGTTTTAATAACTCTGATATACTGCTTGTTCAAGAAACAAACATAACACATATTCCTTCTACTGGAGGTTACAGTGATTACATTTATTTCGTTAATCCACGCACATCGGACTACAGTGGTACCTTAATTGCACTTAAACGAAATGCAAATTTGAAAGTGATTAAACATAATATCTTAGTTGAGTCGTACATTCATCAAATAGTTGTGTCATTAAATAATTCAGTTTGGAGTTTTTAAATATTTACATACCTTTTACCAATGGCAAAAGACATTCTTACTAAATTAAGTATCTTTTACAATCCTCAAACAGCAGTCAGTACATAATTATAGGAGGCGATTTTAACTGTACCCTTAATCCCCAAAAGGACAGACAAGGATCTATCGAACGATACCCTGATCTATCAAATTATTTGACAAAAATGATTTGTGAGAAGAATTTTCAGGATTGTTGGACTTTTTTAAACAGAGGTAAAGAGGGGTATACTTTTCATACTAAAAATAACACTGCATCTAGACTAGACAGAATATATTGCTCCAATAACTTGTGTACACAATTACGAGCGGCTAAGCTACAACTTTTTTTCTGATCATCTGTCCCTCTGCATTTCTATTAAAAGCCGGAAGATTAAATTTTCACCCCCTTATTGGAAATTCAATAACATGTTGTTACAAAATAAATCATTCACCGAGGCAATGAAAACCTTTATACAAAATGAAATTCAGTATATAAACCTAGAAAATATTTTAAGTGAATGGGAAAAATTAAAAGTGAAGATAAAAGATGTGGTAATATTATATCAACGACAAACTAAACAAAAACGTCACCTGGAATTACGTATTATAGAGAGGTTACAAAAGATGTTATCTTTAATAATTCAACTCCATTTACAACTGTGAGATTAATCGATCAGGCAAGAGATGCCTATCGTAGAACGTCTGAGCAACCTATTAGCCACTAAACGTGATATTCTTATAAATCAAGATCGTCCGACATTAATATCACATATTGAGCATCCATTTAAACCTCTTTCTAGTTTAAACCACAACAATAAGACAGTTGAAGATTTACCTTCTCCGTCCATAGTCGTCAATCATTTTAGTGAAAATATAAAGTCAAACCTGTAAAACTAAACACAAATTGCATCTTGTATGATAATCTATCGAAATTATCCAATGTTGAACAAAATCATTAGAACAACAAATAACGCTGGATGAACTAACTAACGCTCTGCACTCATTGAATAGAAAAAGCGCACCTGGTCTAGATGGGTTAACTGCAGATTTTATATCTATTTCTGGGAATATTTGAAAGATCCATTTTATAAACTGATAATGTCAGCTATCGATTATATGCATTTACCAAACTCAGTAAGTAAGTCAGTAATTACCCTTTTACCTAAGAAAGGAGATAGATTAAATTTGGAAAATTGGCGACCTATATCACTTTAACAACAGATTATAAAATATTAGCTAAAACTATATCCATAAGGTTGTCTAATGTCATCAACAAAGTTACTGCTCCAGATCAAAGCTACCCGTACCATATAGATCAATGTATGACTCCTTCATCTCCACAGAGAGTTAATTCACTTTGCCAACAAACATAACATTCCTCTGGCTATAGTAAATTTAGATCAAAAATCAGCATTTGATAGCATTCGACACAACTACTTATGGCATGTTTTAAAAAAAATGAATTTTAGTGATTATTTCATAAATTGTGTAAAATTGTTGTATAAAAACGGAAAAGCGCATATTAGACTTAATTTTCAAAAAGCAATCGATTTTCAAAGAGGAATTAGACAAGGGTGTCCTTTATCCGGTCCTCTATTTTCAATTGCTATTGAACCCTTCCTGTCCTTATCAAGATTTAGACTTCGAGGGTTCCCTATTAACGCTAATCCGGAATCCATAGATATAAAAGTAAGTGCGTATGCAGATGATGTCTCGATGTTTGTGTCCAATGAGGAAGATTTTGTACGGATACAAAATACTTATGAGTTATACAGAAAGAATCAGGTTCAGAACTCAACCACGACAAATGTAAAGGTTTTGGGTCGGAAATGGAAGGACAGGGACGATTCCCAAATTTCCACTGGTCGTCGGAAAGTGTAAAAGTGTTAGGTATTAATTTTTTTAATAACAGTTCCTCAGACTCAAACAAAGCATATGAACTCTTGGACAATACTCTGACGAACAACCTCGCAAAGTGGGAAAGCAGATCGTCATCACTATCTGTATTAGGAAAGAAAAAAGTTATAAATCAGTTTATAATACCGAAACTGTTGCACATTTTACAAGTTACAAATATATCCATGCAACAACAAAGCGCGTTACAACATAAAATAGTTAATTTTATGTGGAGTGGGAAACATTGGGTATCAAACATTGATCTATGCTTACCATTGAACCAAGGAGGTATCGGTCTTAGTCATCTTCCTTCAAAAATCAGAGCGATGAGAATATGGACTGCTCAAAAGCTTTCTGCTGGACCAGAAAAACAGAGTTGGAAATTAATAATTGAAGAATCTTTAAAACGCTCAGATCCATGTGGCTACACTTGGCAATGGTTTTTCCTTCGAAATAGATTTCCTTCGAACCCATTGGTATCACCTTTTATAGCCGACCTTATTAAAGTTTTGCAAAATACAAAATAAGAATGGACTTTGATCCCTTCCCCACATTTCCTTCAACTTTTCACCCATACCGTACCACCAGTTCTTTCATCACGATGGACAGATTATGGGTTCAATATTTGGAGATTTTAGACCAAACGGCGCATGGTTAACTAACAGTGCTATGCCTTCAAATTAAACATGCCCATAAAACTATAAAAAGCGTTATTACCCATTACAAAAGAATAGTTTTCGACGTTTTGTACCAAAATTTTTCAACATCAACCTAAAAATAAATTTACCTTCAATATACCAGGAAACGGTGTAATAACACTTAAGAAAAACTCAAGAAAAAAATACAAACTCAACTAACCTATGAATTTTTCCAACTGCAATCGAACCAACAAATCACTGCACACTGGTTAGATTTCAAAACATATTGAATTCATATTTCAATCCAATTACACCTGGTTTTATTGGAGAAATAGCGTGGAGATTTGCTAAAACAGATTGGCGATTATATATTCCTTTTCAATGCCAGCCTCAGAAACACGCCAAACTGCCAGTTTTGTGATGCAGCGGATGCAGACTCGTGGCACATGATTTTAAATTGCCAGCACGTAAATCAGTTGTGGCTAGTAATTACGTCATTAATTAACGATATCCTCACAACGAGTTGGTCTCCAAGGATATCAATTGTTTGTGGAATAAGAGGAAACAACAATTCCGCCAATCTTTCAAATTTTCTAATAAATCTTGCAAAGTTTGTTATTTACCACCCACGTTAAATGCCGTCAAAAGCAACCGCCTGCCCCCCTTTAAAGAAATTTACATAAAGTCTTTGAAAAGTAAAATTATCCAGTTCTATTCTTGGCACTTGGGAAAAGATTCGATTGGACAATTTGAAGCGCAGTGGTGTATTAATGAAGTAGTATGCTACATAGACCAAAGCAATCAACAAGGGGGACATTGTTAATTAATTAAGATTTTGTTTTATGCAGTTGTCCATATGTATACAGAAAAAACTTTTAATAAATAAAATAAAATAATAATAAAAAAAAAATAATAACACAACCACGCACGCACCACGCACGCACGCACGCACGCCGCACGCACGCACGCACGCACGACGCACGCACGCACGCACGCACGCACGCACGCACGCACGCACGCACGCACGCAACGCACGCACGCACGCACGCACGCACCACGCACGACGCACGCACGCACGCACGCACGCACGCACGCACGCACGCACGCACGCCACGCACGCACGCACGCGCACGCACGCACGCACGCACCACGCACGCACGCACGCAGACGCACGCACGCACGCACGCACGCCGCACCACGCCACGCACGCACGCACGCACGCACGCACGCACGCACGCACGCACGCACGCACGCACGCACGCACGCACGCACGCACGACGCACGCACGCACGCACGCACGCACGCACGCACGCACGCACGCACGCACGCACCACGCACGCACGACGCACGCACGCACGCCGCACGCACGCACGCACGCACGCACGCACGCACGCACGCACCGCACGACGCACGCACGCACGACGACGCACGACGCACGCAGCACGCACGCACGCACGCACGGCGCAGACGCACGCACGCATGCACGACGCACGCCGCACGACGCACGCACGCACGACCACCCCGCACGGAATATTAAAGACTTCATAGCGCTATGTAAATGACTTGATGATGTGAAAGAGAATTTAGGTATCTGTTTGTATGGGTAGGTTTTAAAACACTATGTGAAAATTTGCCATTATCAAGTCTTGTTATAAGTGTATCTAAAATAAGTTATTTATTTCAATTTATTGTAAAAATGTTGGTATGAATTTTGTTAAGGTGATCATATTTGGAAGAATTAAAACAAAATTCAAAATTAATAACTCAAAATCTTAGTATCTCGGCCAATATTACATCTACATCACCTCTAAATCCTGATTAAGATCCTATAACATTCCGGCATCTAATACAATTCCAAATTCAACGTCATATCTTGGATCAAATCGAAGAAACTCGTTCATCAAAATTATTATAATTAATTAGTTTTTGTTTCATATTTCATAACTAAATATCATTCTTAAAAAGGGAATAGTAAGTCCCCGAAACGTTGAATATCATATATTTTCACGTTAATAAACACAAGTTTTCGAATAATTTTTATTATATATATATATATATATATATATATATATATATATATATATATATATATATATATATATATATATATATATATATATATACATATATAAATCTCGTTTCTTAGAGGCAACGAAATACGTGATTGCAATTCTTTTATTATATAATTTGAAAAATTTATGTTAATAATACATACATACCAACATCAGAAGCTCAAATTAATTGTCTGTATCAGTTCAATCTTAGTCACCTAATAGTTCCACATATTCCAGCTGGATTAAGTATTAGAGGTCTAAATAAATAGGATAAATAGAATAAAATATAGAAACAACAATTTCTTTGTATAGTTTCTAAAATATTTACTAACAAAAATTAAGGACATTGTAATTTGTTTTATCTTAGGACTAATTAGAAACTTTTAATGTCTTAATCAACTGCAACATTTGCAAAAATAAATATGGTGCAGAACAACAGACCATTAATGAAGTGGAAATTAAGAGAACGATATAATTTTAATAGTTGTTATTAGGATAATTATGCAACTTTTTTTAAACTACATTAAAGACCACAAAAAACGATTAACACAATATTATAGTTATATTCATAGTTTAATATTTCAAACCTCATAAAATTGAAATAGACAGTTAAATTTAAAAATTTATGTTTTATAACTTATATGTATTCTATTATAAATGTGTAATTAGAACATAATTTTTTGTACAAGAATAAAATAAATTGATAGTCCACAAAAAATTAATAAGCGATAAGTCCATAAACAAATAAACTATTAATAAAGTCTTTCTTACATGCTTGTAACAAATTCAAAACAAAATAAAATAAAATAAATAAACCAATTTTTTCACATCAATTCATCCTCACTTGTTAATAACGTACATAGCTCCATGTAGTAACTGTAATATTAATAACACAATGGCTCTGGAGCTAAATTAAATATTTGATTGCGGTTCAAAATGACAAAATGTTCAAAAGCACCATTATAGGCGAATTGTTACCCATTTCGTTGTTTGTACTAATTTTCATTCTCTCGCCGGTCCAGTTGAAAGGGACAGCTTTTTCTAAAATAATTCATTGAAATATCGTTCAAAAATTTCAGTCGATTACATCAAAAATTGATTTTATTTGATGTTTTAAATACATCATCCATTCAAATTACTCTGGTTTTAATTATTAACCCAAAATATTTGTATAAGATATGATTTTAACATAAAACAAATTTTTTTTGTTATAAATTAAAATATTAACAAAATTTTTTCTGTACATAGTCACAGAATATGTTGTAACATCATAAATATTTAAAAAAATAAAAAAACACTTTTTTCTA